>CATIWQ010034424.1:0-28730 GCA_949673415.1 Euphorbia schlechtendalii
AGTTAAGAATATATATATATATATATATATATATATATATATATATATATATATATATATATATATATATATATATATATATATATATATATAAAATTTGCCGTGTTGTCGTACCCGTGTTCAAGATTTTTACACTTGTTGTACTAGATACTCGGATCCGCACCTGTATCAGATACCTTTAAACGAGTCCATGTAACATAATAGCTAAAACCAGGGCAACAATATGGGTGTTTAAGAGTAGAGCGCTGTTGCACCTAAATGGTTTCACATAGCAAATGCATTAGAGACTATTGTAGTAGGGTAAACACAAGAATCGTTTTCACAGGGAGCGAGTTAAACAACTTGAAGATTTTTCTAGTAAACGGGCTAAAAGGTCTTTTATTTCTTAAGTTGGCATATTATGAAGAGCTTGTAATAAAACAACTTGAAAGTAAAGAGATAATTTAATAAAATTGAAGAAACATAGGTTCAACCTTCCCATCAGCAATCTAAGACTTTCCTCCAACAATACAATGCATCAAAACTTAATTAAGCACACAGATCCAACATCTCGTAACCTAATATCTCTAAGTTACCTTCTAAGCTTACTTAGTTTCTAACATCATTTATCCTACTTCTCCCCTCGATTCTTGATAGATCAAATAACATTGAATTAATCTCAGTTAAACATTTACAAAATAAAATCCTTGGCACAAAAGCAATTACTTCTTGGTCTCATGCATAAAGAGTGTGTGTTTGTGTTCTATTATACTACGTCTCCTCTCGGTTCTTAATAGCATAACTAAGTATGAGTTTGGCCTTAAACTCAATTATCATTATGCATTCAAACCCACAATCATCACATGATTTAAGTATAAGAAAACAAACACTACTTTGGAAGATCTCCTTATACTGACTTTTACCAGAATACTCACACATTATAATTGAAAAAAAGTTTCACTGAGAAAGGAAGAAGCTACAAAAAAATGGTGGTCTAATAGACGTCTCATCAATTACAATGAAGAAGAAGACACTTATATATGTGCCCCCAACCCCAAGGTGAGAGAAAGCATTAAGTTAATATAAAACTTTAAAATATTTAGATATTTGTTTTAAAGAAATAATAAACAAATATCAACTAGCAAAAGCCTTCTATAATCCCTCTAGGATATCTTATAGTTTTATTCACTAATTAAACAGATATCCTAGTAGGATGAGGCTATCCTAAACCAAGTTCTTTATACATATAATATGACATCAAATTAATACTTGCTCTTAAACCACAAAAACCATTGTCAATTTCAAGATCTCCTATAGCATAAGGAATAGAAAAACTACCTAAATCTTTAAGTTTTGTTAACAAAGGTTTTCTACTTTGTAGAATAAAGGAACAATTTCTGTTTAATTGCATCATAGTCGCACTTTCCAGCCTTGTCTTGTTTACCAAAATATCTTTCAAGAATTTCACGTACATTGGCATTTGGCAAGAACTTCTGCAAAAGAAATGTTAATGTGCAATTTTTTAAACATTTTAAGAAATTTATCAAATTTTTCTTAGCCATTTCATGCTCCTTAGCTCTTTGAGAATATGTTATCCTTGGTGGATATGCTAGGATGTTCAATTAGTCTGAATTCGAGGTCTTGTCTTTGGGTTCCTTAGCTTTTGTTGATTCTGTAACTATCAAGATCTCTACCTGTTGTGGAAGTTTTTTAGTTTGCAAGGTCTTTTGAAGTTCAACATGTAAGATCTTTTGAGGTTCATCATGCAAGATCTTCTCACCTGCAATTTCATCAACATCAATAACCATAGAGTTAGTCTCGCAACAACAATATTACCATTTAACATGATCAACTTGCACTCCTCCTTGAGGTTGATTTATGAGTGTTGGGAAGAATTCCTTTTCTCTTTGGAGTAACAACTTGAGTGAGTTGAAGAATTTGTGTTTCCGAGATTTTGATTGAGATTGATTTTATTTCATGTATTGAGTCATCACTTCTCTCATCTCATTCAATTCAGATTTCCCAAAAGGTTGAAAAGGTCTTATTTTAGGTTGTTGGAAAAACTTTATTGCTGAAATTGAGTTTGAGGTTGAAAGAGATCTTGCTTGGCTCCATTGAGAGTTTGGATGATTTCCCCAATCTTGATTGCAAGTGTTGAGAAAAGGATCTCATTCATAAAAAGGCATTGCTCTTGTATAATTGCAACATCACAATCAACACTCTTATGGTTTCCTCCACAATACTCACAACAATACGGTCTTGAGCTTGTGATGGAAGAGACAATATACTTTATAAGAAGATTCAAGATCATTTCAATTTATCCGAGAGCTGTGTGATGGCTCCTGAATCAGTAGCACAAGGTCTTTCTTCATGGGTAGAATGCCATTTAGAAATTGTATTGACAAGCTTTTCAATTGTCTCAAAGATCTCTTCTGGAGCAAGATCTTCCAAATCTCCATTTGTCACA
The DNA here is from genome assembly GCA_949673415.1 of Euphorbia schlechtendalii. NCBI lineage: Eukaryota > Viridiplantae > Streptophyta > Magnoliopsida > Malpighiales > Euphorbiaceae > Euphorbia > Euphorbia schlechtendalii. The sequence continues at coordinate 2,447 of CATIWQ010034424.1, forward strand.
ACTTCAATTTCAATTTTGTTAGCGTTAAATAATCTATTGTAAAAGTTTTAGACTTGTATCCACCTGGGGATACCATGATTTGCAACTCGCCTCAACATATCTTTCAAACTTTTCCAAGCATCTAAGATCGAGATACTACCCAAATCTTGTAATTTCATTCCTTAGCTTCAAAGCCTGCTTTGGTGGAAAATATTTGTTTAGGAAGGCCTTAGTCATGTCACTTTAGGTCGTGAAAAAGCCCTGTTGCAAAGTCTTCAGCCACAATTTATTTTTTTCCCTCAGTGAAAACATGAAGAGTTTCAATCTGATCACATCATCTGAGATACCTCTATTTGGTTGAAAAATGTTGCACATGGTAACAAAGTCTTGGATGTGTGAGTTTGGGTCCTCTCTAGGTTGACCTTTATACTAGATAGCTTATACCATGTGAATCATGAAGACCTTGATTTCGAATAAATTATCCCCCTTCTTGAGGTATCACGATGCAAGAAGAGTAACCCTAGGTGTTGGGATGCAATTAAGTTCGAAGTGCGGGCCTCCAAGGTTGAGGCTTAACCTCATCCTCTCATTCTCTTAGAAGTTCATCACCATCAGGATTAGAGTTCTCAAGAAGAACAACTCCACCATTGAGCGGAATTAAATCATCCTTTCTTTCTACAGTGTAATCTCTTGTGGAAAAAAGTTAAAAAGACCTTCGAGAACCTATTTCTTGAAAAGCTTATGAACAAACAAGGTAAAAAACACCTATCTACCATTAAAAGATTCAAACTTTTTAAAGTTTCTCCCTGGTAATGGTGCCAAAAACTTGTTACGCTCATATGGTGTCACCTAGCAAGTGCACTAGGGTCTATTGTAATAAGGTAAGCACAAGTTTCATTTTCTCGGGGAGCAAGTTAAACAGCTTGAAGATTTTCCTAGCAGACGAGCTAAAAGGTCTTGTATTTCTTAAATTGGCAGATTATACAGAGCTTGTAATAAAATAACATGAAAGTAAATAGATGATTTAATAATACTGAAGAAACATAGGCTCAACCTTCCCATCAACAATTTAAGACTTTCTTCCAAGCATACAATGCATCATAACTTAATTAAGCACATAGATCCAAGGTCTCTCAACCTAAAATCCCTAAGTTGTATTCTAAGCTAACTAAGTTTCTAATATCATTTAACCTATTTCTCCTCTCGGTTCTTGATAGATGAAATAACATAGCATTAATCTCAGTTTAGCATTTATAAAATAAAACCATTGGCACAACAACAATTACCTCTCGACAGTGGCGTAGCCAAGACTCAGACTCCGTCGGGGCTCTTTTTCAAATAGAGTGAGTGACATAGGAAACAATAAACCGACGATGGTAATGATAGTGTGATTCAGGCAGATATGGGTGCTGTATAAAACTTAATACTTTTTTATGGTGAAATTAATTAATATTCGTGAAAATCTTAAAGAATGTGATGAAGTCTATATATGACATTAAGAAAATGTTCATTAATCGACTTTTAAGAATAAATTGAATATGGTAAGAAATATAAAAAGATAAACAAAATAAAGTTGTTGAATTTTGTAAAAAACTAATAAAGATAAAATGATTTATATATATATATATATATATATATATATATATATATATTAAAAATATAATTAAAAATTTATGAAAAATATGAAAGTAAAAGAGAATTCAAAAACATATGAAGACGGAGAGAGAAACAAGTATAAGAATAGGTACCAAAATAAAATTTAAATTTTTTATTAACAAATAATATTGAATAATTTTTTAATTGAATTACAAATACAAGAACACAAGTGAGAGAGAAAAAGAGGACTAAAACAATAAAAATGTCAACACTAGGTATTGAACCTGGAATTGCAGTGAAATAGCACACCCCAGCTGCAGGCACGGTTCCATTGTTAACTTTGAAACTCACAGCTTATATATAAATTATTTTCTAAATTATCCTGCTTACCATATTTTCCATATTTTTCGATAACCGGTGGGGCACGTGCTCCACCGCCCGCACCCCCTCCTCCCTCCGCCCATGCCTCTCGATCTCGTGCATAAAGTGTGTGTGTGTTTGTGTTCTATTATACTATGTTTCCTCTCAGTTCTTAATAGCATAACTAAGTATGAGTTTGGACCCTAATCTCAATCAAACATTATGCATTCAAACACGCAATAATCATAAAATTTAAGTTAAAGCAAACATACACTGCTTTGGAAGATCTCCTTATATTGCCTTTTGCAGGATGGTTTTACAAGTTGAGACTACTCACACATTATAATAGAAAACAAAAATATTTCACTAAGAAAGGAAGAAGTTATAGAAAATAGCGATCCAAAAGGGCATCTTACCAATGAAGAAGAAGAAGAAACTTATAAATGTTTCCCAATCTAAGGTGAGAGAAAGCATTGAACTAGTATTAACAGTGTTTTAAAAGACGTTAGGCGCTAGTCGGGCGGCTAGAGCTTCCGGGATTTTAGGCGGGGATTAATCGAGGATTAATCGGAACCTAGACGGGGACAAGGTGGATTAATATTTAAAATTTTTAATATTTATTAACGAATTAAAATAATAAATTTAACTAACATAAAAATATTCACATAATAAAAGTAAAAATTCATGCAACAAAATTTTTCTAGACTTTGACGATGCTTTTTTAAACTTTGGTAACATTTTTCTACTTTTTGACGATATTTTTTTAGATTTTGATAACACTTTTCACCTTTACGTCCTGATTATATAAAATCGTGACAGTGTTCTAAACAACCCGTTTGGACACCACCTTGACCACGTTTTAAAAGTGAGAATTTAAAACTCTAAGATATCTAGACGTTTATCTTAAAGAAATAGTAAACAATTAACAACTTGCAAAAACCTTGAAAGAAGTCAAACTCACTTTTTCACTTCTTCATGTCGGTCAAATACTACCAGTGATATTTCTCATTGTGCAATTTGAATAATTCTTTAAATTCATGAGGTGGTTAATACCTAAAATTTCGAAAAAATGACTATTTTATCCATATATTGTTAGCTTCAAGAGTATTTTGAATTGGAAGCTCAGTAATAAAGAAAGCGACTTTTTCAACGCATTGCTTGGGATTGTATCATGCCATTACTGAAGTTTCTATGAGTGCAGTGACAGAAATAAAAAGAGAAATGAATTTGGATACTAACATTAATGTTAGTGCAGAAGATCAATGAATGTCATAATGAATATCATGTCAAGATTGAATCACACAGTATATTGGATTTCAATCAATTTTCACAATTTTTACAACATCGGAACATCAACAACGATCGATTTGGGAAATTTTTCGTGGACAAAAAATTGGAAGAGAGGAAAATGATGTTTCCATCAACTAAAATCTGTTCACGACGAAAATATTTATAGTAAAAAAGTAGTAAAATATTACAATAAATCCTTGTGGAAATAAGTACCTTCATTTAAGTCCTATTATTTACAATTAGACTCTTGAACTTATTTACTCTTCAATAAAATTCAATTACCCAAATTGAATCGAATCCTTTGACCGACTGACAAATTCATGGACGAACAAGGTATTTCTAAACTTCCATTTTATAAATAATTTTTCATAAACCCCTGTAATATCTGAAACGTGCTAGAGTAGATACCCTCGTACTCAATTGTTGTTTGCCTAAAGCCCTTTTAACTGTCATAAAGATGAAAACAAATAAGGGTTTTAGATTTTGTTTTATTAGTTTTTCTATTTTTCATTTTGTTTTTCCTCAGTTATGAGAGAATTTAAATATTGGCACAAATGTAGGTAATTAAATTAAAATAAACTCTGTATCATAAAAATATAAAAGATTAATTAGTTACGTGTGGTCATTTATTGTTTGTCTAAGTGGACATGTAAAAAACGCAAATAATAGAAAATGGTTTCAGTATAAAATAAGATGATGAGATTGATTCACTCAGTGTTTTTTTCTTTTGAGTAATAACTCAGTGGAATTAAACGCATAATAATAAACTGATAATCAATCACTTTCAACTTAGCTGTAGAAAAAATATCAAAGCATTAATTGACAAATGGAACTGTTATATTAAATCAATGAAATTAGTTGTATGGCACAATGAGGAATAATATATACCAGTTACCCCCTAAATTAGTAGTATTTTAATTTAAATAATTCCCCTAGGTTATTAGAGCATGCATCTGAATTTCCTTTAGAAAAAGGAATTTTGCGCAGTCAGTCCTTTTCTAGTGTCTGTATGATACTATTATTTAATCTTTGATTAATTAGTAAAGTAGATCATTAAAGTATAAGGCGTGCCTTAATCATTAAATATAGATAACTAACCATCCACTTTTTTTGTAATATGTTTAATTTTGGTATTTAACTTTTCTCTGTATTTGTCAAGAGAGACCTCTAAAGTGGAAACTTTCATAAAAAATATTTTACTCAACGAATACATGAGAAGAAATCGGGTTTCATGTTCTCGTATTCAAATTTGAGTTCTTGCTTTGCTAGAGAAATTTATTAAAACAAAGGTGATATTTGATTCGTCGAATGGAATAATCATATATTTAAATAAAAAATGTGAAATATGATAACTCATTTTTATTAAATTAATAGTATATATTTTTAGTTTTTTCATGAAATAGTTAAAGGAAAATTATACTGAACGCCTGGTGTTCAAGCCAATTTAATACCCATTCACCCATTTATTAACATCTGTCCACTATTTTCCAAATTAATGTTTTCCTTCTGCTTTCTGGGGAATTGTAACAAAAATTAGGTATGGAAATTTTTTTTTTTTCATATTTGATATGTATTTTAAAATCATTTTATGATATTAATTATTTATTACTCCCTCTTCTTCTTAATGTATGTCATTTTAGATTTTTCATCAAAATCAATAAGACATTTAATGTATTATAAAATGACTATTCTATTGTTTTTACTTTATAACAAAATTCTTTTTCGTCTTAAATTACCAACTTATAAATTAATCTACGCTTATTCTCATTCCTAATTAATGCAATGGTGTATTAGGAAAATCTTGTTAAAAAAATGCATTGATATTTTAAAATGACAAGTATTAAGAATCAAAATAAAATGTCTAAAATGATAAATTTAAGAACCGGATGAAGTAATTTTTTGAAACACATGGAAGAAAAATTCCTTTAGTTCCTCTCTCAGCAACTTTTCTTCCTTCATTAATGTTACAACAAATTTCTAATCAGTTTCCCACCTCTACTCAAACTCCTTTACAATTGCAGTTCCCAGTTACTACCAAATTCAACTGCAATCTAAATGATCAGAGACAATAGCATAGAAAAATATAAAAGGCAAAATCCTTCGAATCAGATGAGTGAGAAGGCAATTCGGTAAAAAATAGATCGTCTCCGATGTTTTGGCTAACATTATCCCTCAATCACAAAATTAGGATCTTAATTAGGATGTAAAGAGTGAAGACCGCGTAAAAACTCAGATTAGACGTGAACTAAGGACTTGGTGGTTGAAAGTTAGCAAAAGCCTTAAGTTTGGAATAAAAAATGAAAACCACATTTTATTATTTCGAAGTGTTACTTAATTAAATAATAATTATATATATACATAATATTAATAACATTACCTTAGGATATTAGTATAATAATAACAATAATCCACAGTATTTTAAAATATCAATATATTAATAATAAAATTCATATATTTTAAAATAATACTCTATATTACAATAAAAATTTTTAATAGTCATTAATTATAGTAATAATTATAAAAAAAATTATATTATAATAAAATTCAATGATAACCATTAATTAACAATTATAAAATTGTTATTACAAGTTGTCATATAATTATTATAATTGTATTTTTTAATATTGTTATTTGAACTTACTAGTTTTAATACTTTTATTATTATGTTATAAATAAAAAAAAATATTTTATTGTTATTTGATAATTATTCATATAAAGAAATATTAATTTAATTTATTTATTCACTAAAATAAAATTATTTATTATTAAAATAATAATTATTAATTTTTTAAAATATTATTAACTACTACTTATTATTATAGAATATTAATATTAATCAGTATTATTGAATATTGAAAAATAATTTATCTAAACTGAATTAATTGTTGAATAAATTAAAAATAATAGAATCTTAATCCATTTCTTGAACCAACAAGGTCATAGAGGTTAAGCCCAAGAGTTCTTAGAAATTTTTTATTTGCATTCATGCATGCTCCAAAAGTCACTTATTGAGATTATGATTGTTTCATTAATATAAAGTATTATCTATTAAAATAGCAAAACAATGTTGAAATCCAGTAAACTCATCTCAGGCCAAATCATACGAAGCGTGTATCATCATCCGGTGTTACCATCATCGGGTTGACGTGTTAACATTATCCGTTTTACGTTGATATTATGTAAGCATTCATATATAGATACAGAATGCATTCATTTAAGTTAGGATTACTTCATCAATATAAAGAGCATTTCATGATCATAGCCAAATAATGAACATCGGTTCAGGATTGAGCATTATTACTCCTTTTACGTGTTAAATAACTACCACTATTTGAGGTTCCAATCAAGGTGAAATAGATCATTTTCAAATAGCATCGGAGCATGATTATGATGTTGGTCATCCGTTGATATTGCTTCATATTCCAAATGAATTATGACGCGAGGAGTGTATCAAATTTCCCACATTAGTTGAGACAATAAGCATTGTCGTTCATGCCCTTTAAAATATTGTTTTAGGTAAGTTAGAGTATTAAAGATTAAATCAAAATTTGTTGAGATTATATATGATTTAGATAGTTCTAACTAGGATCAGATAGGCAAATGCATCATAACATAATATTTTGTATGACCAAGTAGGCCGTTCATTGTGCTCTGGCCAAAGTGGTCCGATCCAAAATAATTAGTTGGACAACTCCTATTCAATTGTCCTGTTTGATTGGTGGAATTTCCGAATCATAAATTTTGGACATTGATGAGATTCAGTTAGAACATGTTGTATATGGAAAATGGGTCCAAAATATATAAATGATAATGAAGCACAACTCAACTAGGAAATTAAAATAGTACGGATTTAGTGGTATTTGGGCAAATCATAGACAAACGTATTCAAACAAAATAATAATCACTTAGTGGGAATGTCATTTCCATGACCTGCATTAATTTAGTGGATATAAAACTGACCAACCCAAAAATTATTTTAAAATAAGCCATAGGTATGTTTGGCCTATAAAAGTTGTACAAGGATCATCAATCATTGTCTCACAAGGAAATTGTGCAAAATATCTAGGGTCGCTAAATTAATTTCCGATTTCCATTATGCTGATTGTGGGTTTTGAAGTTTAAAACTGAGTCTCATGATAAAAATGTTTTCGTATATAAAAAAATTTCAATTAAACAAATTTTGTGGATAAAAAACTTTATTAGTATATAACATTAGTATAGTATAGCATCATAATTTGTATCCAATTATAGAAAATGTTTCCATTATTATCCAATAAAATGGGTTTATTTTGTCAAAGTGATGGAGCCCTTTGTCCCCTTTCAAGTTGGACTGTGGTTAGGTTAAGTGTCATTTTCATTGTCCGCTTGGGCTAATCAATTTAAGACTTACTACCAATCATGCATCCAAACATATAAATATTGAAATAAAGGATATGATTACTTAATTCCAGTCGGATGGTTTCGTCGGTGCTTTTTTTAATTTACTGTTCATAAGCCAATTTAACTTGTAAAGAATAATTGTTTTTAAATTTAACTTACGAACAATTAATGTACTGTGAAAATATTTAGGAAAACCAGTTTACATTATGAGGAATTTGCTAATTGATTCGATAATCTAATAAAGACTTTTTGGTGTATAAAAATTAAATGAGATATATTATCTTACTTGGTTAAACTTATCGAACTTATAAACCTTTTAAAATAAGTTACAAAAATCAACTTATAACTTTTATGTAATAATTTGCTTATAATCTGAATTATTAACTCTTATAAGCTGTTTTGTAGCTATAAAAAAATATAGCCAGTGTTTTTATGATAACACAATTTCAGTTTATCATGGCATTTCTTTTCTGCATAATATCTAATCACTACTTTGGTCCAAATTTAACTTTAATTGAAAAAGTATAAATATTTTGTCATTTATTATATGGATTATAAAATAGAGATAGGGTTGTTTGCTAATTGGAATTATTTATAGGGTTGGTGTAATACCATTGTCTGGTGTAATTATGTTATTGTCTGATTTAATCCAAATATTATTGACAGATTTTTTAAGAATGTTTGTTCAATTCTTTAATTGCGCATTTGGTTTCTTTTATAATACAAATAGATTCTTTATGGTTTCATTATAGACGTGGTTTCAATTACTCTTTTTCTTTTTTTTCTGTCTAGTTGTTCTATTACCAATTTACCTATAGGTTGAGTACAAATTCTACATCATTTAATTTCTTTGACATACCTATATTTTTATATTTAGCCAAAACCATACTATTCAAATGTGAAACTTGTATAGTTTTCTCAAATTTTTAAGGCTCCCAAATATTTCTAAATCACTGTTTATAAGTTAATTTTTAACTCAAAACAAAGAATGGTCTGCTTGGTGTAATTAACTCATAACAAGTAATTGACAAGACATTGAATTATTTGATAAAACTTACTTATAAGTTCTTTGTAAATTGAAGTGTAAATTGCAGAAACTGTTAAGTGAATAAAATGACACTTACTTTTTTCTTGATGGTAAAATCAAAGAAATTTGAGATAGACGTTGAGCTTCATATGAATATAACAAAAGGAAACTTAGATATATATATGGATTTAGCTTGAACCTTGTAACAACTTGCATTGAACCTTGTACGGTTGAATAACATTAAAAGAGTTAGTTACTAATATATAGCTACTTGCTGCTCTTATGCTTGCTAATACTCACCTACTTCAATTAAGGATGGGCGTGTACCAAATCTAGACAGTGTCTAGATAGTTCCATATCCAAATTTATTTTTAAACATTACATCCATAACCTGCTTGGATTTATTAGATCTATAAAATTAGTACTCATATCTAAATCCAAGGGATTTCATGAATCTGGATTTGAAACAGAATTAAAATACATCTATAAAAAAAAGTTTTTTTAACTTCAAGTTATTTCATGTAAAGAAATATGATAGTTATATGTTAATCTTAACAACATTTTTTTAAGCTTTATAACAAAATTATTTATATGCGACTCTTGAATTTGAGTACAATTTCTCTCCTATCATATATATTTTAGCAATTAAACTTTTTATTATTAATTCATAATCTATACTGTTATTATATCAAATATAGTTTAAATGAAATGTTTTTAATGCGGAAAGTTAAAATTAAAATATTGATCTCATAATATTGAAATCTTCAACTAATTTAAATGTGTAAAGTTAAAATTAAAATATCGATCTTATAATATTGAAATCTTCAACTAAAATTATATGGATAATATCATGTAAAAAACATGATTATAGATATAACGTGATAATCAATTTTATATAAGATGATACCATCTCATTTTATCCATACATATATAAATGGATCTAGGTTTCTCAAAATAAAATCTGATATTAAAATCATTTTCTTTATATCAGACTCATATCCGATCCATGTCTGTTGGGTATGAGAAAATACGACCCATATCCTAACAAACAGATATGAACTATGGATCTAAACCGAATTCAATATCCACATTCATCCTTGACTTTAACTTATTCTCGTTTTTTGCTTTGAACTCGGTGTAACTAATCTTAGTATCTAGCAAATGACCCCTTGAATATGTATAAGCTTCTTTAAAATAAGCTCGTGTATATAATTTTTAGTTTATAAATTACTTTTAAGTTAAAAACAATCAGTTTGAGACTAATTTTCAAAATCCAAAAAAATATGTCTCAAAATACTCATCTGACAAGTTTTTCCAAAATAATAACTTTTTGATATAGCAAAAACAATGTTAAACAGTCCTAGGTCTTCTGAAATACTTCATAACTCAATCAATGAGTTAAGAAATGGTTACAAATTCATCCATTGACAAGCATTATCTTAACTCATACCCATGCACTAATGAGAATTGAAGTTCCATCAATTACAGTACGTTATTTATTGTTAATTTGTGGCCTTCTATATGTCTTTTATTATTGTAACCTTGGATGATGTACGTCAATGATAGTTAGGATATTTGATTATATGGTTGGTGGTGACTCAGTCTACCTTGTAGATGCTATAATTAACTAGGCAAACAGGCCACATTTGACCCATGACTATAACTGTTAGCCTGATCTGAGTTGGTATTTATGGGAAATTTTTATTTCATAAAAAATCATGTCTGAATCCAAATCTGTTAAAGTTCTATATTTTATGGATTAAGTTTGGTTTATATATAAATACTCAAATCCGATCTAAACTACATCCAATATATATATATATATATATAAAATATTTATACCAATTATTTTTTTAATCTAAATACAATTATTCATAAAAAGCAGTTAATAATTTTATAAAAATGTTATTTTGTGTAAGATTTATACGTAGTTATGTAAATTATTTCTTTTTTTATACATATTTAGTTAATAAAAAGTTAGATGTGGGTCGAGTTTGAAAATGATTTTGCAAACCCGAACCCGAGCCTGAAGTTTTAAAGTGTGAGTCGAGCAAAGTTTGGGTTGATTTTTTTTTACAAAGCCTGATTAAACTCGGCGTGAACCTGCCCAACCCTCCCAACCTGCAAGTTTACCCATGACTACCAATATTACAAATCTAGAATATGCTAATATAGATAACATATAATTCATTTTATTTAAGTTGAGTATTTACAAGTACTTTATTGTTTATACTTATAAATTTATATTGGATAATACATTTTAATTCATTAAGTCTAAGTATACCAACTTAGACTTAAATGTATAAATGAACGCATATATATAGTTTTAAACTCAAAGAGATAAAACACAGTATTAGAAGCTTATAACAAAGTTAAATTTGCACAAAATGGTGTATAATGTTACAGCAAGAGTGGAGTTAAATTCATTTTAAGAAATAATTGAAGTTATAGTGCGGTTTATCTTGAGAAATTAAGAATGATTAAAAGGGTTGCTAATAACAAAGCTTTAATTGATTACAACATGACTTATCTCCAACCATAATTATGATTAGAAACAAACAAAAACTAATCTAATTATGTAAGAACAACAGGTGTATCATGGAATCAATTAAAAAAATTAGTGACATTAAACCAATGATTAACCTAACACTTGAATGGTGCAAAAGTATTGGTCTATGAATTAGTTGAATGCTGTTCCCTTAATGCGAGCCCAAAAGGTGGTCTCAACAAATTAGTGATAAAGACAACAACGTTATTATTAATTTGGATTTGCCTTTGCAACTTGCTACTATCCAAATACTGACAAATTATTTTTCTCATATATAAAATATGTAACTGAAACTATTCTGTAGACAGCTCATATCCCACCTCATGATTGACATGATTTTAGATGATTTGGTTATTTTCATTTTGACATCAAACTAACCTATCATCAAGAAATTCCTTTATGCATTCATCCTTGTATTGTAAAAGACGCAGCTGGTTTTGCAATTTAAATATAAGGTTCTATTATTGATAACAAAAATGGAAAAATTAAACAAATGCAACGCGTTTTGAATAATGGGCTTAAGGCCCCTAAGTAGACAAGTAAGAAGCCCAAACCAGGACAGGCCCAATACTGAAACTCCAAGATCTTTCATTATGGTACACGTGTTATGCGAGGACCATTTGAAATAAACACACAGATAGACTGTGAAAATGGCGGTGACTGTATCATCACCGCCATCAATACTTTTCAATAATCATCTATTTCGCCGACGTAACCGAAATTCTACAACAATCAACGCCAGTTCCTCACAATCTTCGACGGAGTCCATGGAGGAAGATAGAAGCAAGCGGGTGGTGGTTTGTGGCGGAGGAATAATCGGCGTCTGCACAGCTTATTTCTTAGCCAAGAAGGGGGCCGCCGTCACGCTTGTTGAGAAATCATCAGTGGCATGCGCTGCATCAGGTAAGGCCGGCGGATTTCTTGCTCTGGACTGGTGCGACGGCGGCGCACTCTCTTCCCTAGCCCGCGCCAGTTTCAATCTCCACCGTTCTCTCGCCGATGAGCTAAACGGATCCGAATCGTACGGTTACCGTCGTCTTACGACTCTCAGTCTCACCGTCGATGAATTGCAATCGAATAATAAAAAACCGGCGAGTCATAAAAATCTTCCGTCGTGGATTGATGGCGCCACCGGAAGCCCGCGAACGATTGGATCAACGGAGACGACGGCGCAAGTACACCCTCAGTTATTCACCCGTACACTGCTGTCGAAAGCGGTGGAGTCAAATGGATTGGAAGTGGTGAAAGGGAAAGTGGAGCGAGTTGGGGTGGAGGGAGGGCGAGTTGACTCAGTGGTGCTGGAAGATGGGCGAGTTATAAAATCGGAGAGTGTGGTATTAACGCTTGGGCCATGGTCTGGGAAATTTGAAATGTTGAGTTCGCTGTTCAGAGTTTATGGGCTCAGGGCCCATAGTATAGTTTTGGAGCCCAAAGAGGCTGATGCTATAACGCCTCATGCCTTGTTTCTGAGTTATCATCCGGCCCATGGAGGAAGGCCCATCGACCCTGAAGTCTACCCTCGTCCAACTGGTACTCCTTCTACCTTCATACATTGAATAGAAACAGGAATGTGATTGTATGTGACTAACCTTAGGGGGTTTCTCATTCCAGCTCCTTTTTAAGTTAATTCAGTTTATAAGTAGCTTACATGACTTTATATACTTTTATAGTTCCATTATGAGTTTAGTTTTATGAGTAACGACTAGCAATTGAGTGAGATTATGCGTAAAATAGAATGAATTTAAAGCCAACTCAATAGTTAAAAGAATACAAGTCATGAGAACAAAATTGTAAAGAGTACATATAATTCGTTATGCCCAACTTATAAGTTATAAACAGTGAAAAATGAAGCATGGATGGTGTAACCCAGTAGGAGTAAGAAATGTGTTAATTGTTTGTCTCTAAATGCAAAAGTTAACAAGTGTTGGGTGGGGTGTTGAGTAGGGGAAGTGTACTTGTGCGGGATGTCGTCGGTGGAGGATGTTCCAGAGGATGCAGAGGAGATAAGGGGTGATCCCGAGTCGATACAGGTGCTAAAGCGGGTGGCTAAGAATGTGTCAAGCCATTTAGCGGAAGGAGAGGCAAGGGTGAAGGCAGAGCAAGCTTGCTTCTTGCCATGTACAGATGATGGGATGCCAGTAATAGGTGAGATTCCGGGAGTCAAAGGCTGTTATGTGGGAACTGGACATAACTGTTGGGGTATTCTAAACGGTCCAGCCACCGGTGCTGCCTTGGCTCAGCTTATGCTCGATGGTAAATCTACCATTGTTGACCTTTCTAAGTTCAGCCCTGCTAGATTTCTTGCCCATAGAAAAGGCTAAAATTGTGAGTAAATTGAGTTCTGACTATTGGAAGAAAATAAAGTTTTATTTGTGCAAGTAAACGCATTGCTTTTGTATTTTGATCTGGTACATCTTTAGTTGGAAAGTGAAGCAAAAGAAAGCTCTGTTGTTTACTATTGTCATTGACTTGCTGTGTATCACATTTTGCACTGAAGGTAAATATTTTTGTTGAAGTGTAGAGCTGTTCGATAAAATTAGGCTGGGTTATAGTAGGTGGATGGTCCAGCTAACGGTGAAGTTCGAGTCATACACGTGGTGTGGTGAGGTGGAAGTTGTTTTTTCCATTAAATGTATTTAAAAAAATGGTTTATCATTAAGATTATTTATTATCAATGGAGTGCCTTTTTCAATCCAAAAATAAATATATATTCTTTATTATTTGAATCTGTTAGATTTCATTTGTTACTTTATGCATCAAGTAAATTTTGATTGTGAGGGATCTGAGACTAGGTTGTGTGATGCTTGTTGATATGGAACACGTTAATATTCGAAAGATTATACTGTTCGAAGATGTGACAGTTGACATATTAGCAATTAGCATCTGTAATACATAACATCTTAAAATGCAATTTTTTATTTTTATTATTATTCGTGGATTGGATTTTAGTTGTTTGGAAGTTATAAAGAATAGATTTTTTTTAATAATGGGAAGCAACCCATGTTTTCTGAACCCCCAGATATTTAGATAGTATAATAAATCACAAAGTGGAAATGAAAGCACATCTGGCTTTAGATTGGAAAACCATATATTCTTCCAAAATTACAAAATACTTATAAGAAGATTTTTAACTTAAGAAAATAAAATGTTTTTCATTCTTTATTTTTAACTTAAAAGTTTTTTATAATTTATAAGGAGATAAGTGAAAAGAAGCTAAGAGTCAGAGCTGGTCTTGACGATTTGAGGATCCTAAGTTAAATAATATAATAAAAATGGGTTTTCAGTAAAAGGAAATAATGATAAAAAAATGTAATATTTTTTAAAGAAACTAGAATTTGATCTTGAGTAAAAAAAATCTAATATAAATCTTTTTAAGAAATTAGGAATTGATCTCAAGAACTCTTGCATTATTATTATTAATAAGTGACTTACCAATTCATTCAAAATTAATAAATGTTTATTTTTATCTTTAAATATTAATTACTAAAAATTTAAACATAAATAATATTTTTGGACTCTTTCCAATTGAGAGCCCTGGACGGTCGCACACCTCACACTCTGCTCAGAGCTATTTTTAACTTTTTTTTCCTTATAAGAAACTTTTAAGTTATAAGTTTAAAAGAAGAAGTTTGAAGAAATACTCCGCTATATTTAAATTTTTCAGGATTTTTTTGTTTCCGTAGTTACTTTTATTTCATGGGATAAAATCTGTTTTCTCATTCTGTATTTACTAATTACATAAACATTTTGAGCCAGTCTGTACACTGAGTAAAATGGTAACATTATTAAATAGTAACTAGCTATCAGTAAACAGTTTTAGATTGATTTGTTTCTTTGAAAATAAGCTACTACTTTAAGTGCACATGTAATTGCAGATTATATGATAAGCTGTTTTTATGGGTACAAATTAATTTTCCCCGTTTTCTATGGTGTGGAAAAGTTGGGTTGGGTGTACATTAAGCATTAAGAAAGAAATGGCTAATAGAGAATTGCTTCTCAAATTACAGATCACTCATTTGAATAGGAGATTATACTAATAGGTACCGGGGGTTTTGAGAACCTTTTTCCTGCATGAATGATATGTGTTCTATAAACTATCAAAATAATTGAAAGTAATAGTACAAAGTAATTGTATGAGACACATGTCATTCATGCAGGAGAAATATCCTCCACATTATAATTTCCCGATTTGAGTACTTAATTATTGATGAGTTTTGGCTTAATTGATCATGTTATAATTTTATCAATCTCATTTGAGTATCTTTTTCCAGCTGGACACTAATATTTCTATGTTTGGTTATATATGTATGTTATTATGACGCTTTTTCGTGTTCGTTTACAAGCTAAGAATGAATGATAGGTATGAAAAATTAAACGAAATTGGTGAGAAGTATGAAATGAAGAGATAAGAGGAGACACGATCCACTGATATAGGGTAGAAGAAACAAGAAACCTTGTTACTTCAAGTTTCAAGCTAATCCAGTGATATACTCTTTTTCACTTCTTTGCACATCTATTTCCCCCTTATTTTCTGCTCTCTTGGACCATGGTATATTTTGTCAACTTTCATTCAAACAATATAAATAATTGAAAGTCAAATAATAAACTGGATTCATGCATCAATCACTCCCTATATTTGTCCATAAAATTCAGTTGCCACCAAAAATTTACTAAAGTTCTGGACACCCCTTTGAACTTGTAAAAGATTTATCAGTTTATCATCTCAATATTACATGTCAATTTTTGGTTGGTAAATTGATCCATTTTAAACATGGTTTTTAGACTCTTACCGATCATCCAATCGGTGAACGGAGAGGGTCATGAATTTTAGGTTCAACCAGATTAGTTCAATGAACAAATCGAATTCTTTTAAAACATTTTAAAAAAATATTAATATTTTTAATAATTTAATATTCAACATATAATAAAAGCTATACAACATCAATAATAAATATTTGTTATATTAATACTTCATAATTCAAAATTAATATTGAAATAGAAAAAAATAAACATAATCTACTAAAGAATGAGTCACTAAATTTTTTAAAAAAATCGAATTTAGTTCATAGTAAGCCATATTTTATAAATTAGATAAAAATAATTAATAAATTTTGTCATATATAAAAAAATTAAATTAGATATTTTAAACACAATATAGTAAATAAAAATTTATATATATCTATTTAAATTTTTTTTTTATGAAATTAATGTTAATTTGATTTTAAAATAATTTTTAAGTATTTTTACTTAGATAAAAAATTATATTGTAATTAAAAAATGTTTTTAAAATATAATATATTTAAATCGATTACATAATGCATTAAATAAAAAAAACTATTATAGAATAAAATATTAACTGCAATTAAATAATAAAAATAAAAGAAATACTATTAAAAAATAAAATAATAATGTTAAATCAATTGAGTGTACTAGTTCAATGGTAGTACATATGATGTGTATGTTAGGTTGTGAGACCAATACCTATCTACAACATGAAATATATAATTTTTAAATGTTGAAGTTGTTGAACCGATCGAGCAATTTTTGGTAACTAACTTTGTGAAGAATCGATTAGAATTAGACCGGACTAGCCATCAATTCGGTCAAATCCGGTCAAATTCATGATTTTACACAAGTTTAAAAAATATTTTACACATTGAAAATGAAGGATGAGAAATGATTAAGTTAAACAAGTTCAATGCATTAGTCCTAATAAATAAAATAACAATGCATACTAATTTCTATATTAACATCAGCTTGTTTGACATCCATTTACACCTTACAATCTTTACCTTTCATCTTTGGGTAGTTAAATCTCCACCGTAATATGAAAACAAGATAAAACGTGGATATTTCATAGTATCAATAGATGTCAAACAATTAATGTTAATATAAAATTAATGTTTTTATAATACTAAATTGTAAATGCCTAAATGGTCCTTTTTTATGGGATTGGAACGAATGACGTGTACATTCCATATGCTTTCTGCTCCAAATAACATCTTATAATGTGGTGCAAATTTATTTCGCGTAAAGTTTTTCTATAAATTAAATTCCTATTGGATCGGAAAGCGGACTTTTCTAAAATTTATCTTAAAAAAATTTCAAATTGCTGCGTTCTAATTTACAGATTGTCATCAGTAGTCTAAAAAACAGGTAATTAAAAATTCGATAAATTATAATTACATTTTATACTATCATATAGTACTAGATGTTAATATCATGTGGTATGTCAAGCCAATAAAATGTCGCACGGCGTCCAATTTTCAACCTCACACCACCACTCAATTGGTCAATGTCAGTTCCCTCGTATTTTACGGGCACAACCAATTAATAATGTAATAAAATCAAGTCATCAACTCAACCTAATTACTTCCTCCGATAATTAATAATTATCATTTTAAACTTTTTATCTTGGTTCCTAATACTTATCATTTTAAAATATCAATGCATTTTTAACAATATTTTCCTAATTTACCCTTGCATTGATTAGAAAAGAGATTAAGTGTAGATTAATTTATAAGTTGGTAATTAAGAAGAAAGAGAATTTTATTATAAAGTAAAAGGGATAAATAATTATTTTATAGTGCATTAAATGTCTTATTGATTTTGATGAAAAATCTAAAATGACAAATATTAGAAACCGGATGGAGTATTTTATTTTGGGTGAACTTGACACTATTTTCCAATTATTATCTCGAAATTTACAAAAATTTTAGTTTTCAACTTTAATTTTGTAAATCACAAAATTATGTCTTTCAGTATTAGTGTATCTCGACTTTTTATTTATTGTGTATGAAGGTGATTACTTAATAATTTACTTTCTCTATCTATTAAACATTGTCGATTCAACTAATTTATAATTTTTAAGATAACAATAAATCGAATGAAGTGATTTACTAATTTATTCTTTCATAAATGTCCTACTTTATTTTCAAGACTTCCCTAATGTTTTCAACAAAAAAAAAAAATGTTAGTGTTTAAATATTGATTCCTAGAGTCATCTCAACTTCTTGTTAGAGATTGGAATATGACTATCTTGAAAGTTGTACAAATTAATAAGGTTATGAATGAAAAATTATAATAAAATCACCTTGAAAATATAAAATGATAATAAAAAAATTCAAAATCCCTTTAAAACGTCAGAAGAAGGGAGTATTAAATAAGTAGAAGATGCTAAGATGACAATTTTTACAAATTTAACGAAAAAATCAATCTATATTTACTAAGTTTAAAATGATAAGATGACCGAAACTATCAAAAGTTAAGAACGACATACCATGTAAAATATCAAATTCGAAAGGATACCAAATTTTGATTTTTCTTAAGTAATTAATTCAAAAACTTGAAAAGTATAATTAGTTAGAGCACGTGAGATCCCACTCTATTTAGGCTTTATGCCCAGATTCAACTTGCCCCCTTTATTGTTACGTATATGAGTAAAAAGTGGGTCTACTCAACTACTAAGCACCCGTTACCCAATAAAAAATATGGACAAATATAAAAATGCAACAAAATTCACACCCCACCAAAAAAGGCTGATTAGCTCTACCCTGTCTAATCTTGTCTTAACCTTTAACCTTAACATTATTATCTATTATCAGTAATGGTTATTTAACACTCAAAGATTGGAAAAGTTTTTGTTTCTTCCATCACTTAATCTATATCTTTAATTACCAAATTCGGCATTTACAGCGCAACTGTAAAATATCTTCCCCAAATTAGAGAAAAATATCAAGTCTTAGAGACCTTGTATGAACTCTAATAATTTTGTATTCAATTTCGCAATTTTTTTTAGATATAATTATTTTGTTTGTTATCTAGAGTAACTTCTGAACAGTAGTAAAACCATATAAAGAATGATTGAAAAACGAATATAGAAAAATTTGGTAAATTGGTAAAAATACTGTTGCGGGTGATGTGCTTAGGTAACAATGGTTGCTATTCTTATGGTCAAAATCAAATAATATATTCTATGGGCAGATGATCCAATTGCCACTAGCCTGTCTGTCTTGCTTTTGACACTAAAAAGATTGGCCACTAAAATATTACAACTTTGGGAGAAAAAAAATTATTGTAAAAAGCATTAAAACTGTTATAGTAGGTAACAAAATATTACTCCGTAATTCACATTCTTAATCTAAGACGAATTTCAGAGAATGTGTGTTGACATGGGATTTTCTAGGTTCTTTTAAATAATAAAAAAAATTGGAAGAAGAGAGCATGTCATTTTTGAGTAATAGTAAAATTTAACATACTTTGGGTCCGTTGAAGATTTGGAATATAAGTAACAATAACCCTTATATATTATTATGTTTCTCCAAAATTTTTTTAGTGTTGAATCTTATGTTTGTTGCTCTGGTATTTTCAGTTAGTTATTAATTTACTTTTTTTTAATTATTACAATTTTTATTTTGGAGCATATTAACGCCAAAAATAATTTAATTACATGTAAATTAAACATGCAATGGCAGAATAAGAAAGAAAACAATCCAATTATTTATACCGTAAATAGAAATGTTAATTAAGGAATTTCAAATGCCGCGTCTTAATGTAATATCATATGTTCTCTGAAGCTCACTCTTATACATCATGAAATTTGTATTTAAAGTCTACTATACATGTTAAATGACGAGAAACTGTATACAAATTCAAGAGAAAAAATTTGAATGCCAGAATGTTGGGCAAAAAACAGTGGTTGGTACAACAGCATCCTATACATGATTTTGAGAAATAAATAAAGAAAATGAGAGCTTCCTAATCTTGGTTATGCTGATTGAAGTGAAGTGACTAGTACATCAGACAAATTAAACAACAAAGCTTCTAATTTTGACAAACTTTGCATTAATTCATAATTATTGAATACTTGTAAATTTGTATAAACATAATTATTAATAATGATAATGACACTAGTAAATGCTGCAAAACCATTTTAAAAGTGGTAACTAGAAAGAAGAAGAAGACGGTTGAGATAACGATGAGAGGGTAAGATGGTGCAACACTTCCCATGTGTGTGCTTCTTCTACATCAAAAAAATGTCTACAACTTAATAATCTCAAGAACTCTACTTTCAAAGTGTTTGCCTTTTATTTCCTTTTTCTTTTAAAATTTCAAAAAGCTAAAAGTAAAAGTAATCTAATAGTAACTTTATTGTTATTTATAACAAATGTATTATAATGGTCAAAATCCTAGCTGAAATTAAAGATGTAGCAGAGGTAAAAATAAAAACTTACCGTATACAACCACATCTTCAGGTAAATATCTAGCCACCAAATGTCTGTCAACCAAATTGTTAGGCAGTTGTAACCGTCATCGTACAATTGGAATACAACTTAACTCATCAAGAATGTGTGTATAAATAAGAGCAAGTAGCTCCTTTTGTAATTCAACTAATCAATTCAATTGTTCATCACTTTCAATTCTTTATTTTTCCTTCGATCTAGACTAAACTGTTCATGGTACCAGAGCTACAGCGAGGAAGAAGAGAGTTCAAGAGATCAGAGAGATTCTCAAATGAAGTTGATTCACAGTACATTGAAGAATCTGCTGCAGAAGAATTTAAAAAGTAAAAATCTAATCGCAGGAAATCCGGGTCTCTTGCTTATGCAAAATCAATAACTAGAAGTGGAAACTACTTACTAGGAAGAACTCTATGATTAGAGCTTTAACGTTCAAAGATAAGATGGATTATGTGATTGATGAAGAAGAAAATTCATATATACAGCTGGATACAAAAAGTGGAAGAGAGAAAACTGTTTGGTAGCATCTTGGATCTTGAATGCTATCTCTAAAGATCTGGTAGATAGCTTCGCTTACATCAACTCAGCAAGAGAATTGTGGACTACACATGAACACAAATTTTGCGAGAACAATGGATCATTGCTTTCCAAGATCCAGAAGGAAATTTACATGTAGGAGCAAGGTAACATGATAGTTCTTCAGTATTTAAAAAGTGAACAAAATGTGATATGAAATGTGTATATTAATGTCTATTCCTAGAAGAAAATGTGGAGCTATGAAGAACTGTGATTGCAATGCTTTCAAAAGATTGGCATAACAGGAGGAAGAAGGCAAACTAATGCATTTTCTCGTGGGATTGCATCCAAACTATGATCATGTCAAAGATCAGATCATGTTGATGTAATCTTTGTCAAATCTTGACAAAGTGTACTTTATGCTTTGTAGAATTAAAAAACAAATGGAAGTAACCCATGGAAGATCACTGGAAATGGCTAAATCTGCCTATTTAGTGGCAAACTACTCTACTTCAACTTCATGGAGAAAATTTCCAGATGCAAGCAAAGTTGACAGAAGTCAGTTGAAGTGTGATTTCTGCAACAAAACTAAACACGTCAGGAAGAGTTTCTTCAAAATTATAGAGTAATCAGAATGGTGGAAACCTAAGCAGAAAGGTAAAACTTATCCTAACTCCTCTCATGTTAATCAAACTTTCACTAGGGAATATAGTGGAAATGATGAGAAACAAGGAGATGAAATGAATCAACACTCTTTGCAGCAAGATGAGTAAGAAGTTTACAACAGATTGATGAAAGGAAAGGAGAATGAAGTATATGATTCTTTATCTACTCAATTCTCACCAATTAGATTCAGTATTTTTGCTAGATATTCTAGTAAGAAAGCTAGTTGTTATCTTAGCTGGATACTGGATAGTGGAGCTCGTTCACATATGCGTTATCAAGAACATTTATTCAGTATAATGAGTTAACATGATTTTTATAGTATTCATTTGCCTGATGGAAACATGAAAATAGTCAAACATGGAAAAGTTGAATTGGTAGATGGTTTCATTCTACCTGTTGTTTGTGAAAGATTTTAAGTATAATCTCATGTTAATTAGTCAATTGGCAAAATAAAATGATATTGAGGTGATTTTCATGCTTCGTATTGATGTCTATAGAACCAAAAGAGCAAAGAAATGAAAGTTGTGGCTTGAAAGATAGATGAATTATACATATTGGATGATCCATCTTTTCAGCCAAAGATCGTACAGATTTTGAGTTTTTGTAATTGAATAAAACAATTTAATTATAATAAGATAACTACTACTGATCATTGGCACGATAGATTAGGGCATGCCTCTTTTGATTGTCTAAATCATATTGATGATATTCATTTTGATTGTAAAAACTTACATTATGAAGTTTTCCCTCAAGCAAAACAACATAGGTTTTCATTCAATAAAAGTAGTATAACTACAGATTATATATTACAACTTATTCATGAAGATGTGTGGAGACCTTACAGACAAGTGACATTGTCTGGTGCAATATATTTTCTTACTTTAGTAGAGGATTTTGCAAGAGTCACTTGAATTTACTTAATAAAAGGTAAGGATGAAGTGTTTCTATGCTTAAAGAGTTTTTGAATATGATAGAATACCAATATGCAACAAGAGTGAAAGTGATTATGAGTGATTATGAGTGATAATGGGAGGAGGCTATGAAGAAAGAATTTCAGGCTCTAGAAGAAATGGCACTTGGCAATCATGCAGTTTGCCATCAAGAAAAAGAGCTTTGACTAAGTGGGTTTACAAGGTGAAATTCCTAGCTAATGGTCAAGTTGAGAGATACAAAGATAGACTAATAATTTGAAATTGATTATTATGGATCATTCAGCCCGGTAGCAAGGACAATAATAGATAGAGATTTTCTTGCCATTGCATCTTCAAGACAATAGAAAGCTCACTAAATAGACATCAACAATGCCTTATTACATGGGTACATTAAGGAAGACGTATATTTACATCCACCAGAGAGTATCTAAAAGTAAAAGAAGGTCAAGTGTACAAGTTGGTTAAGTCTTTATATGGTTTTAAGTAGGATGGTAGATAATGGTACAAAGAAATCTCAGGAAAACTATTATAGTTTGGTTTCAGAAGGGCTAAGAGTGATCATTGCTTGTTTGTAAAGATTGAAAGAGGGAGTTTTTTGGGATTGCTGGTCTATGTGGATGACATACTTATCATGAGTCCAAGTGATTAAGATATTCAACAAGTGAAAGAATATCTTCATTCTTTATTCGCCATTAAAGATCTGGGTTTGGAAAAATATCTTTTGGGTATTGAAGTTACACAAAGTGAGCAAGGAATGTACATTTCTCAAACCAAACATATTTCAGACATGTTAATTGATGTAAGTTTTCAGAATTGTGTTCCAGTTGCAAGTCCATGTGATAATGAGAACGATTCGGTAGTTCAAGGTGAGAAATAATAGAATCCAAAATGTATAAATGAGGCTTGTAGGGAGGTTAATGTATTTGAACTTTACCAGGTCTGACATATCATTTTGTGTTCTGCAACTTATTCAATATATGCAGGCCCCTTGCAACAATCATTTGCAAGCTATGTTAAGGCCACTGAAGTATCTCAAAGGGACAACTTTTATGGTCTCTATTATTCAGCTCATACAAAATTAAAGCTACATGGATGTTGTGATTCAAACTTAGGGAGTTTTAAGATAAGTAGAAGGTCTTTAACTGGTTTTTGTCCGTTTATTAGTAAAAAATTGGTTGCTTGAAAAATAAAAAAGCATGGCATAATAAGCATATCATCAATAGAGGCTGAATATAGAAGTATTGCAGATACATATTGTAAAGTTAAATGGATCACTCACTTGCTGCAAGAGTTAGATATTTGATTACATCTACAATTCAGTTGTTATGTGATAGTCAAGCTGCAATTTCCATAGCCAAGAATCCATTATTGCACAAGAGAATGAAGAATGTGGAACTTGATTTGCATTGTGTGAGATTCGACCTTTAGAGGATTTCATCAGCATGTCTTATGTAAACATAAAGGTACAACTTGCAAATTTGCTAACAAAGGCCAAGAGTTATCAGCATATGAGCCCTTACTTTTCAAGAATGACTTTATTATCAATTCAAGAGGTTTCAACTCGAGAGGGAATGTTAGAATCTTAGATGAAACTAAGGTATAACAGAGGTATAACTTCAGTATAAGAGCTTACCATATACAACCACACCTTCAGGAAAATATCTAACCACCAAATGCCATGTCAGCCAAGTTGTTAGGTAGTTATAATCGTAATGTACAACTGGAATACAGCTTAGCCCATCAAAACTATGTGTATAAATAAGAGCAGTAGCTCCTCTGTAATTCAACTAATCAATTCAATTGTTCATCATATTCGATTCTCTGTTTTTCCTTTGATCTACACTAAATTGTTCAATAATTTTCAACAATTCTTTAAGTATGTAGTAAGATTTTTTCGATCGTCAAAACTTCTTATATGTGATATTATAAATATATTTTGTGAATCTTGATATGTTAACCTAAATTATGAGTCATGAGCACATATTAAGAATTGAACCTAAGTAAAATAAAACTACTCGACTCGTATTAAGACACATTCTACACCACTCTTGTCACTACTTAAATATTGAACTCATTTGTTTATTATTTGAGATTTGCACCATCCTACACGTGATGGTTTTTTGAAGATACTGAGTTTCAGACCCAAGACCTCGCACCTCTACTTGAAGAGGTGTTAAATTGAACTACACTCAATTGGTACGTTAATGTCAGGGCCGGCCCTGGGCAGGGTGCAAGGGGTGCGCTGGCCCATGACCCCTAGTTGAAAAGGGCCCAAAAATATTTTTTATGTTTAATTTTTTAGTACTTAATGTACAAATGATAAAAATAAACATTAATTAGTGTTGGATGAATTGTTAAGTTACTTGATATTGATGTGAGAGGTCTTTAGATTCAACAAAAAATTAATTTTTAATTACTACTTTTTTTACTAAAAACTCATTTTTATTAATTAATATATTATTTTACCTAGGGTCCTGAAATTGTCAGGACCGGGCCTGGTTAATGCCTTTTTAAAATTGAGCTAAACAGTGAATTCCAATCATTTTCTAACGTGGTAGATGTAAAATATTTCGGTACCACCATTGGAAAGAGATGATGCCATAATTTACTAAACTATTCCTCTAAATCTAGATTAGTTGATATCTAAAGTGGTGTTCGGATAAATATATTAATTACTAAAAACAGATACAACAAGATAAAACCAAGCAAATGGGGAATAGCTCCGAGGAACAACAATCCAAATATGTGAAGAAACTTTGAAAGTAATTGGTTCCAATTAAACCTCTGACTTGAGATTATAGTCCCATTTTAAATCACATAAAACTCCAATTTAAAATAAGAAAAGGTGGCCCTTTTGATTTTGTCCACCGCTACATGGAAATTTTTTTGTGTGGAATTATACATGTGCCCTTGAATTTCTTGTTTGCAATTTTGTTTTAATGTATCCTTTTCTTATATTATATTGGAATTAGTTGGTAAACAGGTGTACAAGTATACTTTTATGTATGCATAGGCTTGCAATTCGGATGCATTAGTTGATTTGAAGAAAAACGCAATTATTCCATAATAATTACAAATAATTGTAATTTTATACATAACCAGCTTCTAAAGATCGTAAGGAAACTTTTAAAAAATTTTAGAGTAGTTTGCATTCAAATCGAGGTGCACACAAAGTAACGACAACTTTTTACAAAAAAACAAAATACATGGCTAGTTATCCAGATTTTATTATATACTCTAATAAAAAAATATGACCATTTTTATTTACAGTTATTGTAAATAAAATTAACAAACAAGAACATAAATTATAGAAATATGAAGCATAAGATAAATGGAGAGAAAGTAAGGAAGAAGTAATCTTATTCTTCTTATTAAGTCAATGGGGTAAGTCAATACTTATATACAAATACAATGGATATGTAAGGACATAAGTTACATAGTACTAATGAAGAGTTAAATTTGACATCAATGGACATCAATACATATGTTACAAAACATATATTTACAACACTTCCCCTTTGATGTCCAAATTTGCGAACAAGACACTGTCTCGTTAAAAACCTTACCAAGGAAAACCCAGTAGGACAAAACCTTTGATCAAAGGAAAAAGAGTGCAATGTTAACTTCCCCTCTTCGCAAGAATGTTGAAGATCTTACATTTTACTTCCCCTCAGAAATATAATGGTCAAGAAATATTCTTGAGCTGTCGCATCCCAATATTATGCACATGTCTTTTAAAAATGGAAGTAGG
>CATIWQ010034443.1:0-26622 GCA_949673415.1 Euphorbia schlechtendalii
TGTTTTGCGAAATCAAAATTAATAACTTAGATGTTGGGAAACAGAATCTTGCCTGGTGGTGGTAGAATCTTGAGGCGGGTAGATACTATTAGATCCGGCGTTTGGTGGTGGTGAAAGAGTAGACCCACAAGAACTCAGGCGCGAAGAAGAAATAGCAGCCATTAGGACTCCGGCTGAGCATTACCAAATACCAACTGATGCTTCTACACTATGTATATATAATTTTTTGTTTTTTTCCTGTTATTTTATTATTTGTTCAAGAGAAGGAAGAAGGAAAGGAAAACCACATCATATCTTCCAAGAAACAACATTAATAATAGTTATATTCTGCTTTAACTTTTCCATTTGTAATTTGTTTACAAAATGAATGCCAAGACATCGTGACATAAATAGAATCATATAAGTAAGGCCTTGCTTTTTTTTTGAAATTACCGGTTTGCCCATGACTCTGTCGGGTTTATTGAATACGATCCAATTTGATTATTTAGATTAAATAGGTGAAATAATTAAGTTTAATGACTAAATTGAAAATATTACGACTTAAAACAAAATTATTATTTTTATAAGTACAGAAATGATATTTTTTTTAATTTTTTTCTCTCCACGTACATGTGTTTTTAGGGATCGATAAAGTTGATGAAAAAATCATTTTTAACTTTACTATCTCTCTGTCCCAGATTTCTTCTTATAACGAAAAAATCCCGCCAATCTGGTTCGAGCCCACTTCATTAAGCTGAGTTTGAACATTTACTTTTGGATAATTGCCAATTTCAATCTTGTTTTGGTTTACTATTTACAAAAATATATTTTTAAGAATTCATTTTACTTCTTTTTTTATGTTTTTTATATTTTGAATTTACATTTTTACGCTATGTCTATATTTATGTTATATATCTATTATAAGTGCATGTATTATATATTTATTATATGTCTAATATATTTATCTATTATATACATATTATATATCTAATATTATATTCATGTTTGTGTCTCCTTCACCTAAATTGTTTTAACACATCTATTATATACTTGATATGTAGTAGTTATATATCTAGAACGTAAAAAAGAAAATTTGAAACAGTTTTTACATAATAATGCAAAATTGAAATTTGAGGGAGATTTTTTTATAATTTGATAAAAATTTGGATGAAGTTTATATATTGTACCGTAAATCTTTGCCTAAAATTCCCTTTTACTTTTTTCAAAAGCTCGACCCAGACCCATCAAAACAACATAATTTTTTTCTTTTTTAGGGCTATACGGAGTGCATACTTGTTTAGGTACGGTTACGATTTGGAGGTCCGAGGGCAGCGCCCCCGGGTGCGGGGTCCAAGAGGCGGTAGCCCCTTGCGGGGTCGACTGGCAGAACATATAGAAAAACTCTGTTGTTTTTCATAGCAAAGATCAAATTCTAGTTCTTGACATATTTTTTGATTTAATCCGATTGAAAGTTTGGTGAATCAACCAAATAAATTTCAATCTGACAGTGATTTTCACGACTTCAGATTATCCAAGATTTCTCCAGATAACCAACACTATTTTCATGATTACTTGTAAACAATGTAGAAATTTGTGCATAATTGAATCTGTGAGGGATTTACCAAGTTGAATTTTGAAATTAGAGAAACAATTTTTTTTCATCACGAGATGATTCTAGATGGATTTCAAACGTGAACAACACTTTTAAATCATGTCCAAATCCAAATTTATTCCCAACTGTCAATTTGCGGTGCATCACCCTTCATTGTTAATGTACAATATATTCATTCGTTGTTTTTTTGTGTCCAACTAAAAATACTAGTTTGATGAATTGAGTCGTGAACGATTCCTTAGCAAAATAGGTTTGATCGTAGGTAGCACTTTAGGTACAAAGGGAATTATCCCCTGCCACCATTAAAAAAAGGTCTAATACATCAAGACTCCTTTGAAGTTAGCTCAGAAAACCCGATGCCACCCTCAACTTTCAAAAGGACCAGTTACTTCCCTCAACTTGACAAAAAGGACCAGTTACCTCCCTTAACTTGGCAAAAATGCACCAGTTAGCCCCTTCAATACCATGTGTCAGAATCTGGTTGGTATGACTTTTCAAAGATGTCAATTTTCTAATTTTTCTCTTTTTAACCAGAAGTTGACACGTGGCATTGGAGGGGCAAACCGGTACATTTTTACCAAGTTAAGCGAGGTAACTGGTCCATTTTGTCAAGTTGAGGGGGGTAACTGGTCTTTTTGAAAGTTGAGGGTGGCATCGGGTTTTTTGAACCAACTTCAGGGGGATATTGATGCATTTGACCTTAAAAAAATGCCTTATGGATTTGGAACCCCCTCAAGTTATCCCTAAACTCCAAATACCCTCTGAACTTTGAAATGTTCTTAATGCCCCCCTGAACTTGTCTAAACGTTTTCAATTTCCCCCTGAACTTGTCTAAACCGCATTCCATCACCCCCTCAATTCAGTTATTCAATAGATGAAGATAATTTTTTAAACATTCTCAATGCCCTCTGAACTTGTCTAAACGTTCTTAATTTTTTTAAATAATTTTTTTTCATTAACGCGCTCATGTTTGTTGGTCCACTAACGCAACTAGCAATGTTGGATTGAGGGGTGTTGAGAACATTTCAAAATTCAGGGGGGAATCCGGAATTTAGGGACAACTTGAGGAGGTTCCAAATGCATTAAACCTAAAAAAAAATTAAAGTAATGGTTTTTTCGACTACCATTGCCACCGTCCTTGAACTTGATGCTATAACTTTCCCTGTATAATTGCAGGGCAAAAGACATTGTTTTGCTTCTCAAAAAGGTCTAAAAATTTTTTTGACTGAATAAACAAAAAAACCTTTCATTTCAGGAAATATGAGGTTTAATATAGTAAAAAAATACATGATTTTATGTATTGTAAGTCGTAAAATGAGTTAGAGTCATAAAAGAAGATGAAAGAAATAGACATTGATTAAAAGAGGCGTTCAGTGAGTTGGATTTGGTCCCCTTAAAATAGTTTTATTCCAGTTATTTTTTTTCTCTGGCAACCGGTTTCCGGTGATCCATTGACCAACTAAAGTTGGATTCTACCAACTCAACCGGCTGGTAGCTGGTTAATTTCAATTGTTTTTGTTAATATGATTCAGTGAGAATTGCCCCCGGCCTTGCAGGAGAACATCTCACATCATTTTTACTTTTAAAATTTCACTCGCTTTACCCCAACACTAAAGCGTGATTCCTCAGAGTTTGTTCTCCAAATTCTGTATATATTATATGATTAAAATTGATTAGTTATTCAACATTCTGGTGACAAGCTGATTAGAGGCAGAGAGGCAGAGCTAAAGCTATGCTAAAGTACACTTTATGTTATTTTATAATTCATCATGGATTTAGTCGGTGAAACTACTATATATTAATTTTTCTTGGATTAATGCATTCGTTATTTCTGAACGTGTTCAAAATGAGTTATTGTTATCCTAAATTTTTAAATGTGTTAAATATTTTCCCGAATTTGTTTAAAAAATACATCAGTTTGCCCCCCTCAGTACCATTTGTTAGCTTCCGGTTAGAGAGAAAGTATCAGAAAGATGACATCTTTGAAAGGTCAAACTAACCAGAAACTGACACGTGACGATGGGGAGCAAACTGGTGCATTTAAACAAGTTCAGAGGGGAATTTGACATATTTGAAAGTTCAGAGTATCAAGAGTTTAGTTAGACAAATTCGATGGATTATAGATGCATTATGCCATTTGTTCTTACAATAGAAGTTTTGATTTTGAACCCCAATTTCCCCATGACAGATGTTAATTTAATTACCAAAAGAATTTTCCCATGTAAAGATTAAACCCAGGGACTATTTAAAAAATAAAAAGACAGAATAAAGAAAGGTTGTACTAATGATGAGATTAACTTCGTATATTATATGCTAATTCTAAATGTGAATGAACAGAAAATTCAAAGGTCAGAATCATCAAGAGATTAGGCCGTGCGTGGAGGATCTATGTGCTAATTTTATTCGCTACCTACTTAATTAATTGTTTTTTTAGAAGTTGATTACTACCAGTAAAGAATTGTATTTATTTTTTTTTTCAGAAATAAAAAATTATCAAACAATGCAATCAAAAGTAAATGGGGATATAGTATGAAAATTCACATTTAACAAGTGATAACTCACTCAATTATAATTGGAAGTAATTAATATGAAAGGTGTTGGAAACAAATGAGATTATAATGTGATGTAAATATGATAATTAGCATAATTCATATAGCTTTACACTTCAAGTTCATGTTGTCAAATTGTACCGCAAATGAAAGTAGTAAAACTATTGATACATGGTATAATCAGCTCAAGTGGGTTTAACCAGTAGTTCAACCAAAAAAATGTTTAAAAATTAATTTGAATATTAAACATTTATAATACAAGTAAAATATGTATTTATGCATGTATATCTGAAACCGGAAACATAGAATTGAGACTAACAACAATTTACAGGGAATTGATTCTATTTCTGATTTAATGATCATTAGACTAAAGAGGCTTATTTATGCAGAGAAGTAGGCAGTTAGGTACACATTCTGTTACTAATAGATAAGTAACTATCTTCGTAACAGACTTCCATAACAGTTTTCTTGATTACTTGACAACAGCAGATGCTTATTCCTTCTATTACTTTTATATACCTTCTATATTATCATTCATCATACAAGCATTATATCAACAGAATTAATTATATTTATGTTAAGATATTACTAATTCATTTCTATAAATACAAAAAGTAATATTTTTATATGGTATTCTGAAATGCACCGAAATTTTCTAAGCTGTTGTTTTTAATCAATTATAAAAAAGTCAGTAACGATTTACATATTAGTTGATTGGACAGGTTGATTAGATAAAATTTTGAATGCAAATTAAGAGTAAATGAAAATATATGCATGATTGGATATATAGGCAGAAGCAATGATGGTGTCTCCAACTTAAATAAGTTAGTAGGCTTGGTCTTGAGTCAGCCCTGCCCAGCAAAGCTTTTTTTTTTTCCTTGAAAAAGAGGAAATGAAAATAATGCAATAAAATACATAACGAGCATTCAAGAATTAGGGCCGCTTTTTATGGTACATTAAATGTAATTTCAGAGTGAGATCATCAAGGAAAGTCAATCTCTTTTTTGTACTGTAATTATTGCATTGACTCTAGAAGATTACTTGAAATCCATCAAAGCTCACTTCAATTTTTTTAACATACTCGATCTCAATGAGATTAGTTCATTATGTATTTCTTTGTCGGTTGGCCTCAATACATATGTATACTAATGAAGCATTAATTAGACATTAACTAACAATGTGCTCTTATGTGCCAAATGCATATGTATATCAAAGGAGTAATATTATATATATATCATCTTATCGTATTTTCGTTTTATATCCTTGAAAAACCAACAATGGTACATGAGACATCTTCTTGAAAGATTTGTATATTCAACGGACATAATAATATAACAAGAATGTCATGATAATAAAACAAGAGTATGATACAATAAAAAATAAACGTTAACAATGTAACAACTAAAAAAACTTCTTAAGAATAATAATCTTTTCGATAGCTTGATTTAGCTAGTAGCTACTAAAGTACTGCCCATAAATCAGCCTAAAAGAATTCACTACTTCATTTCCCAAGTTTTGACACCGATGTATGGTTTAGTTTGTAAAATCCAAGGTGTTAAAAATATACGTGAACTTTTTGTGTGAACAAGTAGACCTTCCCTCAATAGAAGCTATATCTCCGAATTCACCAAAACCCAACAAATTTTTATTTTAGTTTGGTGTTTTTTTCCATGAATTTTTGTTATATATTGTCCATATTTCAACCACTAAGACCACATTCTTGTAATGGATAAAATCCATAAAACACCACAAACAACCAAAACATAGCTTTAAAGATTATACAAATCTTATGGATGTTGTTGGATTCTAGCTGAGATGATCTGCATGCTCAAACATAATGTCTAGTAGTATTATTTTTTCATTAATATTATTTAATAATTATTCTTTGTTGTTAATATAATTATTTTTAGACTATATCATAATCATTATTAATTAAAAATAATATTAATTAGAATAATCTACTTTTTCTTTATATTAATTAATAGTATTAAAGTTTGAACTAAATAGAAATTGAAATCAACAAATCCTAGCTTATAGTTGAACCCATTAATAAGAACACAAGTTGAATATCAATTGACAAATGTATGGAATTCAATAGTGGTGAAAGGCTCTGTTCTCTTCGGTTTATTTGACACATAAGAAGGAATAAAAAATCAATTTGAAAATGTATTTTTACTAGCTTGTCTATCTCATCTTCCCTATATGATGTGACATATTTAATTGTAGACAATATTTTATTTGTTTGTCTAGATGTAATCAACCAAATAGACATTGTTTAGAATAAATATAATTTAAAAGGGAATAGACAATATACTATTTATATCTTATAAATAGACATTGTATTATCACCACATAATCAAAATGAACTTTTATTCCACATGTCACCTAGACTTGGAATCCACAAGCTACTAAATATGCTCTAAGTAGGTACTTTGAATTAAATTAAATTCAATTTAATTTTACTTATTTAAGTGTAAATTATAAACATACACTATAAGTAATGGAATTGAATGCTTTATGAATTGAAAAGAGCAAATTCTATGCCTAATGGTTAAGAGTACATTTATATATATATAGTTTTCATATTCAAGTGACATATTAAGTGAGATGAGTCTTTTTTTCGAGTTTAATGCAAGCACGTTTACACAAATTTAATAAAGGTAAAAAATTATGACCTCCCCGAGGATTGCACTTATACACTATTACATCCCTACGTTTTTTCAATGCAATTATCACCTTCTTGAGTATTTGCTTTATCTAACTACTACCCCCTTCTAATAATATTCTTCACTTTTCCATCTGTGTAGCTAATATTATGACAGAATTACCCTTTGTCTTCATTTGTCCATTTAATCATATTTTCATTATATGGTTATATTATTACTTCATTTAAATAATTACATTATGTAATTTTTAGATAAAAATAATGAATTAAATAATACGTGAAAAATTATTTTTTTATTATATTTTGTTAATAGTCATGAAAATTAATACATGTGCTACCTTTCTCTGATTAGATTATATTAAGAAGTTTTGTATATAAAATTATAAATGTAAGTGCACTTTTTTTTAACAAAAATTAAAAGGTTGGGTACCATTTTCTTGCATTAATCTATTAGTTTTTTTTATATAAAATATTTGATATTGAATAATCTTGTTAAAAGATTAATATCAGTGTTCAGATACTTTTTGTACTAAAACTGAAACCATAACTCATAGAAATTGAGACTTTACAAGATTGACAATCTTTGTAGTTGAAATATTGTCAGCGTTCTATATCCGTGTAAGTAATGTTGTAGCTCCATTTATCGATATAATTTACATGTTGAAATTGAGAAATGTTGTCGAGAATGAACCATTTAGGTGAATCTCAACTCAACTTCATCAAACGACAAGAAAATGGTACAAGGTCGTTTGAATTTTTTGTTACAAAATTTTGCATTTACATTTAAATGCAAAACGCCTTCATATATTATAATCACCGAGCAAGGTAGTACATTGACTGAACTTTCATAATAACAAATATAATAAATAAAATAATTTTTTGTATGGCATTTAATTCATTGTTTTCATCTAAAAAATATATAATCCACTTACTTAAGTGAAGTAATTATGCTTATATAATAAAAATATGCTAAATGGCTAAATGAAGAAAAGGGGTAATTTTATCATATTATTAGTTATTTTGATGGAAAAATGAAGAATATTAATAAAAGGAGGTAGTAGTTATATGAAAGCAAAACTCAGGGAGGTAATAATTGTATTGACAAAATGTAAGGAGGTAATAGTATATTAGTACAAACCTGAGGAAGGTTATAATTATTTACCATGTAATAAAAACATAGATTTCAGTGAAAATTTAGCTTTGTGGAATAATTTGGTTCATCTTTTAATTAGAAGGTAAAAAAGAAGTAAATGCAAGCCAATATGTTACATCAAAGATAAGGAATTAGATTATTTCAGTTTTTTTTATTGTTCTAATTGGTGTACTTTTGTTCTATTTTGTTATTTGTTTTCTTTTCATTATTAGTTTCTCTTACCTTATTATAAAATAAAAGAAACTATTAATAAAATCTAAAGGATTTTAGGATATAATAATGGCATGAAACCATATGTAGCTTTTGAACAGTAGTAAAAGGGGGAATAATAAAAAATAAAGTGATTTTATTTCCACTTGAACCTCAAAAGAAAAGAATATAATCATTGTGATGAATGGTTAGAATTTATCCTCTCTTTTAACACCTGCTCCTTGTGTCATTTTCAAATTTTCATACAAAAATCTCACTTTTATATCACATTTCCACATCAATGGCTAAACTAAGTGCATGTCCGTGGGAACTTGGGAAGCCAAAATTTTAAGGGAAAAAATAACTACTCTTTCCATTCTTTTATGTTTGATGTTTAAACACTTTGTACAAATAATCAAGATGTAATTAATATTATAAGGAAGAGACTAAAGAGGGGGTACGAAAAAGGAAGAAAGGGAAAATTTATGCCTAGAAAATTGAAAACGTCCAACACAAAAAAAATTAATTTTGGTAAAATGTAAATCAAATAAGAATGGAGGGAGTGATAGATATTAATAATGATAAAAATGAATAAAATTATACATCAAAATTGAAAGGTATGGACTAATCACTAAAATACTATATTAATTAGAATTCGTTTGAATGCAACTTTAAAAGCTACTTTTGCGTGAACATTTTGAGTAGCTCTAAATTGGCTATGAGTAAAGAGTGTTTCGGGTAAATGTTTATTCAAAAGCATGGTCTAGGACTGTTAGTAATCCTGGCTTGTAAATAGTTCAGTATTCGGTTAGGTCAAAGCTCGAACAGAGTTTGACTCGATAAATCTCGATTAAAGTTCGAGAACACTTTAAGATATTAACAAGCCAAATCAAACCTTCTAATGTTCGGCTTGAAAATTCGCAAACATATTCGTGTAATTTTTCCTCTTAATAAATTAGTGAAAAACATATTATATATGATTGATGAGTAATAATTATTCATGTATAATAATCTTTTTGTATAATGACATGTTTAATATCACTTTTTTACGTCTGTAGGGGTGCTGAATTATGAATATGAAGATACATGGAAGAGAACGATGGAAGAAGACAAATTAAGTGTGATTACTGATTAGGGAAAAATTTAATGATGTTAATTTTAATTTTAATTTTTAAAATTATTTATTTCTTTAAATATAAGTGGGAATATCGAAAATGTATTTTTTGATACTTTCTTGAAAAAGGGTAGCAAATTATAATATTACTTATGCAATTTTTTTTACTTGGTTGTTATAAATCAATTTTAATCATCAAAGTTTCAGGCAACACTTTTGTTTTTTGTTGTAATAGGACATATATGGTTGGCTCGTTATGCTCGCGAACTCGAGCCAAACTTTTCACCAGCTTGAATCGAGCTAAAATTTTCTAAGCTTAACGAGCTTCGAGCCAAGTCGAGCTTGATCATTTCTATTCACGAGCCGAGCTGAGCCCAGGACTCTTTGGTCTCAGTTTGGCTCGCTAATACCCCTAGCAAGGACATACAAAGAGTGCATGTTTAATATTGTTTTTCAAGTTGTTGTCCCAATAAGTTGCTCAACCAAACTTTTTATTAAAATATATATTTTAACTTTGAACAACACAGTTTCATCATTTATACTATTTAATTGTAAAATGTTTTGACTTTTTTTTTTCAAAATTAACTATGCTTCTTATAAATACTACTTAAAAATGAAACTTTTCAGAAAAGGAGATTGGGAAACCACAATCAAACCGACTTTATTAGCTTGTTTTAGAAATAAATTATTACATCATACAACGTGTAACTATAATATAGAAAATAATATGGGCTCAATCCATGTAGGAGATGCATGTTTTGGAAAAAATATTTTTTTATCATTCATTATAATGTGCTTTGTTATATTTTTTTTATGAGGAAATGAATCATTTCCTTCCTCACCCGTTACGCTTTCACCTACTCCTACCTTGATCTATGTAAATGTTCTCGTAATTTTCTCATCTTTTAAAAATTGAACCAAATAATTTTTCTCGTTCGATGTGGCAGTTGACATGTGTGTTGACCATGAACGAGTGTTGATTTTGATTTTTTTTGCATATTTTCTTATTTTTTTATTTTGCAAATTTATTTTCACCAAGAAAAAATGATTTTCAACGATTCTTTAGATACAGTTTCATCATTGCATCTCCGAAGGATTTAGAGAAATAAAGTTTGTTACGCTTTGTGAATTTTTGGTGATTTAGTTTGTTCACGAAAAAAATTTCCGAAAAAATTCATGATTTTCCAAAAAGAACTCCATAACATTTTCTTACCTTTTTTATTTTCATTTCCTTCCTTTTTTCCAATTAAACCAACAACAAAAAGAATCAAATGTTGTTCATTCATACTAACTTATAAAATCTTATATGTTTGGTGGTGAATTTTTTGTTTTGATTTGGTTTGGAGAATAAATGGATTGATGAAAAAGATAATAGAAATGCAAATATGAAAAATTATAATATTATAATGGGGTTTTATTGTAATTTTTACAGCGTGTGTCACATGTCATGTTATTATTGAGATATTTTTTCAAAGTTTGACTAAATTATTTTACAAGGAAGACACGTCAGGTGAATATGGTAGACCCGCTATGTTGAAACTGGTATAGTGTGTCGAAGTGAGTTGTGGGTGCATTTTTTTAAAAGTTGGAAGAGTTATGAGATCTTTTATTAAAAGAAGAGGGAGCTTACGAGACTTTACATGGGATGGGAAGTCAACAATGTATATGATCTTTTTTAAACTAATAAGTGTATACACATGAAAGGCTAGAAGAGAAGAACCAAAAAGCTTTCATCGAACATAAAGATTGAAGTTATGCAATGATCCTGTCAAAGAGGTCAAGGCCAGCTTTTCTTCCCAAAATACAAATTCAAAAGAACAAAGAAAATCCCAAAAGATTTTTTTTCCAAAATTAAAAAATATTGAAAATTTTAATGTATGAGTGCCTTTGCCCCTTAATTTAAATATATTGGACTCGCTTGTATAGTTTTTTTTTTTCTGTGTTTGCTAATTTTTAATTTTTTTTTTATTGTTGATATATTTTTGTTTTCAGAACCGTTGAAAGCAATCATTAAATAGTTAATGAAAAA
Organism: Euphorbia schlechtendalii; assembly: GCA_949673415.1. Taxonomy (NCBI): domain Eukaryota; kingdom Viridiplantae; phylum Streptophyta; class Magnoliopsida; order Malpighiales; family Euphorbiaceae; genus Euphorbia; species Euphorbia schlechtendalii. The sequence continues at coordinate 11,291 of CATIWQ010034443.1, forward strand.
TAAACAGTTTTTGAAAATATTCGCAAAATCCACAAAAAACAATGATTTAAGAAGGCGAATTATTTCTATATATAAACTAAAAAGCATACCTAAATCTGAACCAAACCCTTTTTATGGGTCTTATAGCATGCTTAAGCCATCATTTTTTAGGGTCCATCCCTTAATTTCCTTAATTTGTTCATCTAATGATGATGTTGCTCCAACAAGTACATTCTCAACACCAACCCTTGTTCCATTGCTACCTATTTTCACTACAAATTACTATCAATTGTGTTCATGTTTTTTCATTGATTTTGTTTCTTTGATGATGTCAAAAATAGTTCAACGTTCAACCCAAAGTCTTTAGGTACTGATAAGATTTCAAAAGAGAAATTCATGTCGGCTATATTGCTGCATATGAATATGCCTTTTGAATTTATATTATAAACGGAACTACTACATTCTAAAATTGAGATGAATTTAATTAATAGACAAGATTAATATAAGATCACAAAAGTCTAATCCGTGCATGAAAAATCACACACTAACGTAGAAGAGTCATACCTAGAGAAGTGAATTGTGAAAGCCTGCACACATTTCAATGGTTGATTTCATATAAAATAACTAATGGAAAACGTATATCGGAAACGAATTCGGTACTTACCTTTTCCGTATGCCCAACATCGAAGAACGTCGCATCGAATGTCGAATCGGATCCATTTCACGGTTTGTCGGAGTATGGATATGTATCCACAACTTCTGCAGCGACGAATATCGATAACGATCGATGTGCGATGTTATCGTCGTGAGACGAAAACCCGGGAGAGAGAATTGATTGAAAAAAGAATGATAATTAATAATGAATTCCGTATAATGAATTCATTAACTTTCGATTCTGCCAACATACACGTCCGTGTATACATATAATAAGGAAATTGATTAATGATAAATAAATCCTTAAATTCTTAATTATTTCCAATTAAATCATTAAAGTTCTATAACTTTTCAATTTAGTCCAAATACTAAATTGGATCGGATCCTTTGACCCAATTGATCCGTTCACGGGTGGACCGAGCATTTTCAACATTAACATTGCATTGTTTAAATGTCCTTTCAACGTTTGGCCTATTCCAATTTTTTATTTCACATTTGATCTTTTTAATTTTGACACAACAGGGAATTGTATAAGCTGGGCATAAACAGCACGTTAATAGGTTTGTATTGCATGTGTTGGGCTAGCACTCACTATACTAAACACAATGCACATACAATACAAACACATTAAAATGCCCCGTTCACTATATGTTTATATAATCCTTTGATGTACGGAATATGAAAATTGATCAGATATGCGATTTCGAAAGGCTAAACAGCAACCAAAAAATTTCAGTTATAGAATAAAGGGGAAGTTATATAAATGACCAAGTTACAATATATAAATTTTACCCAAACTTTCATAAAATTACAAAAAATTCCCCTCAAATTTCAGTTTTGCATCATTTAAAAAAACTGTTTCAAATCTCTTTTAGTAAATATATAACATGTATACAATAGATACATATAGTAGACATGTAATAGGTATAAAAAATATGTACATATAGTATATATATATAACAGATATATACAGGAGCGTAAAAATGTAAAATCAAACCATAAGGGGTAAAAATGTAAAATAAAATTATAAAAAATGATAAAAATAAAATGAATTTTTGTGAATGTATTTTAGTAAATAGTAAATACAAACAAGAACGAAATTCACGACTTCCCCGTGATAAAACATCAAAGGCCATTTAGGGGTATGAGCAGCGAGTCAGATCAAGGCTTCTATATCCTGTAAAGAAAGGCCCAATAAATGCCCATTCCCTATGTCAATATACATAATTAGGCCCATCTTCTTCAACTTCTTAGATCAAGATCCATCCCAAGTAAATAGATTGATTTTGTATCTATATGTTTTCTCTCCATCAATATTTTCCATATTTTAATTTCCCAAAACTTCCCTTAAGAAAAATAGATTTTTGTTATTATTATATCAATTTCTACACATAAATACTCACAAAAAAACTAACAAATAAATAATAATAATAATAATAATAATAATAATAATAATAATAAGGGTTAAAACTATATTAGTTTGTTTCGAAAGAGAGTTAAAACTGTTTGTGATAGGTCTATGTATGATAGGCTTAGCAGTTGAGGGTTGTTAGCCTCATGGCTCTTTGTAACTATTTGGTTTGTGCTTTATATATTCCCCTTTTCTATCAATAATAATAATATATTGATTCCCTGAGATAGGAATCCCTGTATATAGAGAATCCCTATTTTAAGAGCAAATCCAATCATTTTTCTCATTTTTCATTTCTAAAACCCCATTTTACTGTATTCGTCGTGCTTTTTCTCCAATCACCTTCCCCATTTATAATTCCTCAAATCAAATCCACTTTACATAATAATATTATATTATTATTAAGCTAACAAAAATATAACAAAACAAAAACTGAAAATAATACAAAAAGAAAATGTAATATTATTTAATATATTCTCAAAATGAGGAATAGATCCATCACCCATATTCGAAGAACCTTATTTTGAAAATATACTATATGATCATTGATTAGATTTGACAATTTTTCATTTTTCAATCATTGAACTTGCTCTAAACGATACCATATGGATAATGATTGGATATTCATATACCCAATTTCATTCCTCATTTTTAAAAAATTTTCTATTATAAGGAATGGCTGGATTTGCTCTTGTACTTGTACAACACGTTAGTTTATCTTGTGAAGTATAATTTTTGCACTCAACATACTAGACACACTTATTGTTTATTATTGGCTGTCTTTGCAATTAATGTTTGTAGTGGTAGATAGCTTTTTGCTCTTATACAAGACCTTAGTTGATTTTGTGAAGTATAATTTTTGCACTGAACATACTAGACACATTTAATATTTAATATTGGGGTGTCTTGCTAAGGTTCTTCTTCCCGAACCTAAGAAACGAAAAATAGATTCAAAAACTTGTGATTGTGTGTTCATAGGCTATGCCAAACATAGTAATGCCTATAGATTTCTTGTCCTCAAAAGTGATGAGTATGAAAGTGGCACAATTAGAGAGATAAAAAGTGCAGAATTATTTGAAAATGATTTTCTGTTAAAGACTAGAAATTTTTCTACTTCTCATAATTCCCAGATGATAATTGTGTTTCACATATTTTTCAAAATGTTTTTGAAAACCATGAAAAGAGAAAAAGTAAGAGGATTTGGAAAGAAAAATATTTTGGTGATGATTTTTATATGTATCTAGTTGAAGATGAATCTAAATCTTATTCTAAAGCAAATTCATCTACTGAATTAAAATTTTGGCAGGAAGCTATCAAAATTGAGCTTGATTCTATTTTGAAAAATGAAACTTAGATTTTAGTGAATTAGTCTCCGGGAGCTAAACCTATTGATTTTTACGTGGATTTTAAAAAAGAAATGTTATCCTGACGATTTATTGATAAGTTTAAAGCTCGTCTTGTCACTAAAGGTTTTACTCAAAAAGAAAATATTGATTATTTTGATACTTATGCTCTGGTGGCTAGAATTTCTTCTATTCTATTTTTAATTGCTTTAGCTTTTGTCTATAATCTTTTATCTATCAATGATGTAAAATTGCCTTTTCTCAATGGTGATTTAGATGAAGAGATCTATATGGTGCAACCTATGGAGTGTGTTAAGCCTGGGCAAAAAGGGAATGTTAATGAAGTCTTAATATGATTTGAAACAAGCACCAAAACAGTGACATGAGAATTTGATCATGTTTTGATAGAATATGGTTTTTCATCTCTTAATGTAGATTAGTATGTGTATACTTAAATGTTTGATGGGGTTTATGTGATTATTTATCTTTATGTTGATAATATGCTTATCTTTAGTACGAGTATTGATATTATTAATAGAATAAAGATATTTCTATCATCAAAATTTGACATGAAAGACATGGGAAAAGCTAGTGTGATATTAAGTATGGGGATCATTAGGAAGGATAAGGGTATCTTGTTAGCTCAAGATCATTATGTTGAGAAACTTCTTTGAAAGTTAGAGTATTATGATTTAAATTATGTAAGTGTTCCTTATGATTTGAATGTCCATTTAAAGAAAAATAAAGGTGATCTAGTTGATCAATCCAAGTATGCATAAATTATTGGTAGTTTGTTGCACTTGTTAAATTTTACACATTCCGACATAACTTATATTGCGTGTATAGATGGAGTAGATATATACAAAATCCGAGTTATGATCATTGGGAAGCCATATCAAGGCTTATAAAATATTTGAGAGGTACCATGAGTTATGGTATTCTATATAGTGGAAAACACACTGTAGTTGAAGGTTACAATGAGGCAAAATGGATCTCTGATTTAGATGAGACAAATTCTACTAGTGGTTATGTTTTCACCCTTGGTGGTGGAGCAATATTGTGGAGGTACACTAAGCGAACAATCATAGCAAGGTCTACGATGGAATCTGAGTTTGTTGCGATAGAGTTGACTTGTAATGAGGTTGAGTGGTTAAGAAACTTCTTAACATGTGTGCTTTTGGAAATAAAACAATACCTTCCGCGTATATACATTACGATTACTAAGCATCAATATCGAAAAATAAGACCTTTAATGGCAAAAATAGACATATACATTTGAGACACGATGTTGTGAAGCAATTTCTAAATGAAAAAGGGATATCGATAAATTATGTGAGGTAAAATTAAACTTGGCCGATCCTCTAACTAAACTAGTTGTACGAAAATTATTTCAAGAAACATCAAAGGGGATGGGGCTTAAGCCAATGTGAAATTAGCAAAGATGGGAACCTGACTTATATGATTATAGATCCTATGAAGTAAGTTAATATGGGTATAACAAGTCTTTGTTAGTTCTACCAGAACAAAATGTTGGTTGATAAAAATAGTAACTGAACATGCAAAGGTTTCAAGGCAGAATTTCAAAACTTAAAATTTAACCTAAGGATCTCCTAAGCATGCCATGATTGTTATACCCTAAGTTAAAATGTTCCATAGATGCTTTTAGTTTTACGAAACACATAAAAGAAACCTAGCATCTAAAGATTAAAGCATTACCAGTTTATGCATGCTTGATCTCTCTTTTGGTAACGGCGTTCCCTTTGAGCAATTTCGATAGCACAAGCTTCCAAATTAGGAGAGCCTCTATGATTTGATCCATACTGATTTTCACCGACCAAAACCTTGATGAGGTAGAACCTATCGATTGACAGCAGCTGCTAAACTACTTGTAAATCAACCCGAAAACCAAACTTGAAAGCTCACATAAACTTAGAGCCTTCTAAAAGAAATCTTCAATTTGTTTGGAGAAACTCATGGAGGATCTCACACAACAAAAGAAGAGGAGAGTAGAAACCAGAAAGAAAATAAGCTCAAAGCTTTTTGGTGTGTGTGAATAATGAGAGGCTTTGAAGCTTATTTATAGGGAAAAAGGGGCAATGATAGACTCCCCCAAAAACTCTACATGAGATGGGATAAAATCTCATCCCATGTCTAGCAAGTTAACCGCGCGGGTATAGGTATCCGCGGGTTACCATAAGGCAAGCCCTAGCAGGATTGCCTTGTGCCGCAAGCTGCAACTTGCGAGCCTTCCCATAAGCCCATCTTCCAGGCCTGTGCTCCTACCACCAGCTAGCGCACATGGACTTTGGGTAGCCGCGCAGGCCCCACTTTGAACAACCCGTTTTCGGTTTGGGGCCCACTCGCAACGGGAAAAATCCCTTGCTCGCTTCATGTAACCTTTTCCCTATTTTCTCATAATTACTTTTAAATTATTAATTTGGTTAAACTAATTAATATTTCTTCTCACTTATTTCATAACTTGTATTTTTGGTACAGACCCATTCCATAGGTTCTTTACATGGTTCGATAAAATCCCAAAGTGTGTGACCTCATAAGATCCCAAAGTATAGAGCCACTAGAGGTTAACCAAAACTTTGCTTCCCATCCAGGAACCTTTAGGCTCAGTGTTCCAAATAGTTATTGAACCCGATAGCTCTAGAAGATCAAATGGGCTTTCTAGTAAAGGCGTATGATCCCCCGATACTTGGAACATCATGTGCCTATGACATGATTCGGTTCTATAGTAGTAACCAATATAATACACTCCTTCCATCAGGTTAAGTACCATCTAGTTTATTGAGCTCGAATTAAGTGTCAGCTCATGTAATAGCCATAGTTATCCTTGAATTGGACTTGTTCACGAAGAACACCACTCAGCCATTTTGTATCTTGATCAATTAGAAACTTGTTACATCAATCGTATACTCTATTCAGAGATTTATGAGTGTGTCACTTCAACAAGGGGCCCTAAGGTACATCTCCATTATATTACTATATTAGGAGTAATAGATCCCATCTTGACTACACAGCTTACCAACATGTGATCATCGCTATACACGTAATCACCCGTATTATCCTAATCGCCAGGGTATGAGTAAGTATGACCCAAAGTATAGCAAGTCCTACATATGGCAACTTGTATCTCAGGTCGGAGGATACTCGTATTGCTACTGCAATAAGACATAACACCAACACATGGATGTAGTTATTTCTGAGTATTTGTCTTATAATAGTCTCCATTGTATTACCCGAATACATTCATGTGTTAACTCAAGGTACCACCTTCAGCTCTTGAAAATGGCTTCTTAGATCTAATCTAAGTAGTAAGCTTACTCATGCTAGTCTATCCGCTCCATTGATGTACAGTCTCAATGAAACTACTACTAGGGATATTTAAACTATTCATAGTAACACGTATGTGCAGTTTTCACTCCACATAGCTCCCATTATGTCCTTGCACTTTTACGCTATGAACTAGTCACGTACTTTGTTTTATCAATGCGTATGTACATATTAAAATATATATGATACCAGCTAGATACAATGAATAGAAAGAATTGATAAGTAATAAAGATGCCTTGATTATTATTAATAATAATTCGAAATTATTTGTACATTATAGCTAATAAAGATATATCACCCTAATTGCCTATAGGGCATACATCATGTTTAACACAAAATATTATTTCAATTCTAAATGTGAGAAAGTACTATGTTGCATATTTTGAGAGGATGAATTTGAAGAACTCGTAATGAATTTAATACCTCTAGGGCATACATCATGTCTAACAATCTCCCACTTGCACTAGAGTCAATTAACCATGTGCTACATACCATACTCGTTAACATGCTGGTCATGCCTAACTTGAGTTCATGGTTTTGTTAGCCCATCCACTAGATTCTGATCCGTTGGGACGTATTCTAAATTTATATCCTTTCTAGCTACCATCTCATGCATGAAATGGTACTTTCTTAGTATATGTTCGTTTTTGTATTGAGACCGTGGTTCCTTTGCTTGAGCAATTGCCTCATTATTATCACAATAGACCGCTATCAAATTTACAATGCTGGACACCACACTGAGATCACTAATAAATCCCTTAAGCCATACTTCTTGCTTTGCTACTTCTGAGGCAGCTAAATACTCAATTTCTGTGGTTGAATCGACAGTCGAATCCTATTTGAAACTCTTCCAAACAACTATCCCTCCATTAAACATAAACACATAACCTGACTGAGACTTGTAATCAACCCTGTTTGATTGAAAACTCACATTGGTATATCCCTTTAAAAGTGTGATCACCTTCTCCATACGCTAAAAACATATCCTTAGTCTTGCATAAGTACTTGAGGATAGTTTTAATGGCCATCTAGTGCATCTCACCTAGGTCAGTTTGAAATCTGCTCATGATGCTCAACGCATGTGAGACGTCAGGCCGAGTGCATACCATAGCATACATGATGGACCCATGCGCAGTCTCTCTTCTTGTGTTCTCAGACACTTAGATTTAGAAATGTTAATCCCATGAGACATTGGGAGATAACCCTTTCTTGAATACTCAAGGTTAAATCTAGCCAAAACCTTATCTATGTATGTACTTTGTGAAAGAACTAGTAGCCTTTTGGATTTATCTCGGTAAATCTTAATACCAAGTATAAAAGCTGCTTCTCCAAGGTCTTTCATGGAGAACTTCTTTGACAACCATGTCTTAACTATCTGAAGAAAAGGAATATCATTTCCTATTAATAATATGTCATTGACATATAATACACGGAATACGATCGCACTCCCACTAGCCTTCTTATATAGACATGGCTCATTAGCGTTTGATACAAAACTGATTTCTCGGATTATCTCTTCAAACCTAATATTCCAACTCCTCGATGCTTGCTTAAGTCCATAAATGGACTTCTACAACTTGCATACCTTAGAGCCATCCTTGGATGTGAAACCCTCGGGTTGTGTCATAAACACATCCCTGTCTAGATTCCAGTTAAGGAATGCTATCTTCACATCCATCTACCAAATCTCATAATTGTAATGAACAGCGATGGCAAGGAGTATCCTGATAGACTTCAGCATGGCCACCTGTGAAAAGGTTTCATCATAGTTAATGCCTTCTTTTTTACTATACCCTTTTGCAACCAACCTTGCTTTATAGGTAACTATGTTATCGTCCATGTCAGTTTTCTTCTTGAAAACCAACTTGCATCCTATAGGCATAATCCTACTTAGAACATCAATAAAGTTCTAGACTTAATTTTCGTAAATGGAGTCTATCTCCGATCTCATGGCTAAAATCCATTTATCAGATTCTGAGCCTTTCATTGCTTCCTTGTAAGTCTTGGGCTCATCATCTTCCATAAGGAAGAGATGTTTATCATCAGTGATGAAAAACTCGTATCGCTCGGGAGCGATTGGAGCCTGACCTGACCTATGCAATGTCGGTGTTATAATAGGCTTTTCCATGTGTACACTATCTTGTGTAACATGTGTAGGTATAATTAGTTGACTGTCTGTTTGATCTACTTGAGTGCTTAACTCAAGAATGCTCCAACTAGTTTTCGCAAGTATATGCTCATTCTCGAGGAATTGAGCATTTATGAAAACAAGGACTTCATGTTCCGTGGGATCATAAAAGGTATATCGTATAGTCTCCTTAAGGTAACTTACAAATAGACATCTATCAGACTTAGCACCGAGCTTATCTGAACTATCCTTTTAACATATGCAGGACATGCCTAAACTCTCATGTGAGATAGAACCTATTTCTTACCATACCATAAATCGTATAGAGTTTGATCAACTAATTTAGAGGGAACTCTATTTAGAATATAAACTGCGCTCTCAAGTGCATAACCCCAAAAGGATATGCTGAGTTCTACTTGGCCCATCATGGACTGAACCATAAGGTACAAATAACCATATCGTGAGTAATCGTCAATAAAGGTTATGAAGTAGATGAAACCCTCATGTGTCTTAACACTCATTGGACCAGATACATCGGAATGTATTATTTCCAAAGTACTAGTGGCATGCTGACCCTTTCCTTTGAAATGTTTCTTAGTCATCTTCCCTTTCAAACAAGGTTCGCACACACCATAGGAAACCCATTCCATTAGGCCTAAGTCTCCACATTTGTGTAACTTAGTTAACCGAGTCTCATTTATGTGGCCTAGATGACAATGCCATAAGTATGAGAATTTCTCATTATCTAATTTCGATTTCTTAACAATGTTCATATTTAGAATTTCAGTTTTAGTATCTAGAACATATATGCCATCCAAAGATATTCCACAAGCATAAAGAATATTGTTACGCTGAATATGACATTTATTATGAGAAAATAAAATTTCAAATCTTTTCGTTGCTAGAAGTGCAACAGAAATAATATTCTTAGTGACAACAGGAATATAATAGCAATTATTCAAAACTAAAACTAGACCACTGGGCAAACGAAGGCTCTATGTCCCTACAGTTGTTGCAGCAACCCGTGCCCCATTTCCAACTCTTAGGTCCATTTCCCTCTTTGCAAGCCTTCTACTATTTTGCAATCGCTGCATAGAAGTACATATATGAGTACCACAACCAATATCTAATACCCAAGTAGACTCATAGGGAACTATAGGGAAACTCTCTATCATGAACGTACCTGAAGTAGATGCCTGACTTTGCTTCTTCTTAACTTGTTAAAAAATCTGAGCTCTTAACTCACGTTTCATTTCGATACATTTCATGATTCTTCTCTTGACCTTGAAAGTTCTAGACTTTCTTATCTTTCGATCCTTAGCAACAAGTTGATTCTCAAGTTTATTTCTAAACTTTATATCATATTGTTCCAACAAGTCCACCATCTCGAAAAAATTACAATGATCCCCCATACCATACAAATCTGTTTTGAAATTTTCATACCTAGGAGGTAGACTTTTCAATAAATTTTGTTTTAAGATTTCTTGATCATAAATAATTCCCAATATCCTTAACTGTTCAGATTTATCATAAATAGTCATGGCAAACTCACCTGCTGTGGTGTCAACCCCTAAACTTGTGGATATCATGAATGTTTCAAGTTCATCTATCATTACATGCTGCATAATTATAGACTCCAAGTCCATATTTTTGCAAAGATCCCCGTACCTTGGAAGAATTATGTTGACCATGAAATTCTTTGTGAAATCATAGTGCCTTTTGTGCTTCATGTACTAATCGATTTTATAAATAAATGGATCTTCTTTGGGGGGTTCGAGATATCGATTATCCAAAACATAATCCAAGTCAATGCTCTTTAGAAACCTTGCCACACACATGAACCACTCATGAAAATTGTCTCCTTTGAAAAAATGGTTATTGATCGGATGCATTTTTAGTATTAGTGTTCTTCATTCAGCCTAGATATAAGATAAAATTTGTTTAGACATTAGTATATGTACATGCATTTAATATAAGGTCTTTAATTAAACACATAATTCCTACAATTTTCTTGACATTTAAATAGCCCCTTCTATTCAAATTCAAGAAATTTGGTTGAACTAATTTTCCTTAGTAGGTAGCATCCATAGCCACTCATCATAACCCCCACTATTGCAGGTCAAGTAATAACAATATAACCATGGTTGGAACCAGTCCATTTTCATCTCTTGCAATTGCTAATCCATTCGAGTTCTCTTTTTCGAGACATGCGTACCCAATTGTACGACTCCTCAAATGTGTCTCAAATTCGACATTAGCTCCAATAATGTGGATAGCTAACCCTCTTTGGTTAAGGCATTAACCCCATCTAGTCTCATGACCAAACACATGTTAAAGGAAGGCATGTTGTACATGTGCTTACAACTATTAATAAAGCTCGTATCACGACTAATGATAGGAAGACATTTTACCGCCTTAATATTATTGTAGGGATTTCATTGGTGCCACTAGTCTCACCCTAGTCTAGGTCTTATACGATGGATATGATTATGAAATAATAATTATGGGCTATTAGGAAATATTAACTCTAAGGGAACATGCTCTGACTGGTATATATCATAATCATTCCATTATGCCAAGACTCCACATAGCATGCAAAATAAACAAGGTCCATGTTTAAGTTCTTGTACCTATGTCTACATGTTTTAATTTAACAACTTAAACCACGTTGTAAAAACATATGCGGAATAAATTCCCATACTAGATATTGCCTAATTCATAAAATTCCCATGGGTATACTTGAATTCAATACATATGGTGACTTACAGGTAGGAGAGGCCCCCTTAAAGTGAATGAGAAGCCTTGTCCATTACTTGCCAAAATTACCACGGGTAGTTTTATTTATTATACCATGAATAATTATGATTTAAATATTTTGTTCTTTATTCAAGTGAAGTATGGGATGACCCTTAATTAAAGCATTTACCTGTGTGGTAAAACATTGCTAATTTTATATGATAATCACCTAGACTAAGTTTGAGCAAAAAAATATAGTTTTCACATCATTTTCTATAACTGGAATTGAAACCTAAGTCATGCATAACATACTTCAATCAATTTATAGAAAATTACATTTTAACATATTATAATCAATCATGCATAGCATAAGGCAAGCTCTGATACCACTGCTAGTTAATCAAAATAGTAATTGAACATGCAAAGGTTGCAAGGAGGAATTTCAAAACTTAAAATTAACCTAAGGATCTCATAAGCATGCCATGATTGATATAACTTAAGTTAAAACATTCCATAGATGCTTTTAGGTTTATGAAACGTATAAAAGAAACCTAGCATCTAAAAATTAAAGCATTACCAGTTGATATGTGCTTGATCTCTCTTTTGGTAGTGGCGTTCCCTTTGAGAAATTTCGATAGCACAAGCTTCCAAACTAGGAGAGCCTCTATTATTTGATATGCATGGATCTTCACTGACCAAAACCTTGATGATGTAGAACCCGTCGATTGACAGGAGCTGCTGATAAGTGTATAATTACACTTATTATCAGATAAATTTTATACAATAAACACCATAGTTTTAGTCATTTTTATACTTCACATAAAAGATTTCATGTGGTATGTAGTTGTTTTTGATGCAAATGTAGATACTAGGTAAATCTTGGGAGTAAAATGAGCTAAAGTGGAATTCTATGAAAAAAGAGTGAAAAAGGTGCAAAATGATGCGTGGAACTTAAAGATTTGGCTTAGGATCGAAGCTGTCGAAGATCAGTGAAGTTACAAGGAGATTTCTAAAGAAAACTCAATTCACACGATTTGTTCACTTCAGAAATAGAAATATGCCAATCAAAGGTTCATGGTCATGAATCATATATCGCGGTCGCAACATGGACGGTTTTCTGGTATTATCTTCTCAACTACCAACCGCCAGATAAGCATGATCAACCGCTATCAACCGCCATCAACTACCAACGAAAAGACACTTATCAAGAGTCAACCAATCATGAAAAGGTGACTATCCATTGTGGATTGAATCAAAGCCTCTCAACCAATCACATTGAAGAGATGCAATCTTTGACTAATGGATGTGACTCTTTGTTTGGATAGGCACAACCCTTCGAACTCTATAAATAGGGCCCCAAACCTCAACAATTTTGTGGCACATGGTGCAGTGAGATAGAGGGAAAATATTAGAGTGCATGAGTGAGATATAGTGTGTGTATAGATAGAGAGTTCGCTACGTTCATAAGCGCTAGCGAGAAAATGTTTAAGTAATTCAAATCCTTGTTTCGATCACTAGATTTCTCTATATTCTCAAGCTATTGTTGTATAAGTGTACTTGCAAATCACTTATCAATAAAAGTTTTCGTTCTTCAACATTTGTTTGTTCGATATTCGCAAAGAATAGCATCCTAGCGAAGGTTCTGTATGGGTCGAGACTGAATTCAAAGCAGACACAAGAATTGTAGGAATTGACGACTCCCATTAAAGAGTGGATACAGTTTGATCAACTTTAGCTTTCACTTGCATACCTTACAACTTTGCTTTGCTTTCTACTTATACTTTCTATTTTGAAGTTTATGATATGTGTATGTGTCATAATGCGTATTTCGTGTTAAGTCTTTCATGTTAATCAAGTTATATGCTTTGGCGTTAATTTTAAGAGTAGTTTCGGGGTTAACAATATCGTGTATAATCATTGGATGTATGATATAACGTTGTTTAGTGAGCCAACATTTTTGGAATGGTAACTTGCTAAATGTGGCTATGTGAGAGCGAACCGTACTAAGCATAGTATTGATGTTATCCAGGGTTATATGATAGTCTTAATTCGTTTGCGCTAGATCTAGAAAAGTCATTTCATGTGTTGCTTTGTGGTGAATAATTGAACATCTGAGTGTGTTGAACCGAGTCTATTAGCTTAGTTTAGTGAACTGTAACATCGTTGTTGAACTTGCATATTTTCTCTGCTATACTTGTTCGTAGTGAAAAATCTATTTATTTAGAGTCTCTAATCTTTCATACCTATATTTACTCATATTTCATTCTAACCCTCCTATCCAAAAATATCAATACATATTATTTTCTTTATCCTTTTTCCCTATTTGATCTTTAGAACTAGTCCTTTCATGTGGGATCGAAATCTTTTAAAACTGCATCGTAACTGTATACTTGCAGTTATCATCATTTTTCTATTTGACAAGGGGTATTGACAACACCTATACTTCACGTGAACAAGTTTTTTTGGCACCATTGATATTTAGCCAAACTCTTCATGTAAAAGTTATTAAACTTATCAGTAGAAAAATGGTGAACAAGTTTTTGGCGCCGTTGCCGGGGAAAGCAAACGCATTCTAGAGATCGAATTGTCCGGGGAAGGCAATTATATTTAATACTTTTGTTTTCTAAGTTTTTCTAGGTACAAAGTCTAAAATTTGAAGAATTAAAGAAGTTCACGACCGTGACATACATCTCGCGCTCATGACATTATACAGCAAAACCTACTGTTCTTATTTTGAAAGAAATCACGATCGTGACAGGCCATCGCGATCACAACATGGGCCCTGGATTCTCCTTCTAAATAAAAATGGGTTTACTCTTTTCTTTACTTTTTCTTTTTCATATTTTTAGACTAGTTGTTTGTTTTTAGATTTTCAATTGAATAAAGTCTTCCACAATGAGGACATTGTGTTCTTTAATGTGGGGGACATTTGTAAAAAAAATCCAAAAAAATTGAATAAAATAAAAAACTCGAAGAATTTGAAAATTTCTCTTGATATTTTTGTCAGTTATACATTATTATTTCTTATACTTTACTAACAATTGTCCAAGGTTATTGTGAGTGTTAGGTTTTACAAGTTTGATGTTAGTGCACAACATTTACCAAATTGGGAAGGATGAGTGGTGAGTAATATTCGAAAGCAACATTCCAAGTAAGTTTCGATTTATATTTTGATGCAACATGAATTAGTATAAATTATGTAGTTTTGGTTTAATGATTCGGATAAGTTTAAGTGGAGTAATATCTAATGGTATTCTTACTGTGAGTTTTATATGCAAATCTCGAATAGGTCCTATATGTATTGAGTATTTTTAGAGTGTTAGGAAACTATAGCCATAATACTTTGAAATTGATCAATAAAGGATGAGGGTATTAATGAAAAATTAAAAGAAAGAGAGGATAACCAATGAGTTATGCAAAAGGTGAGGAATGGTACGGAGCAGAAACTGAAACCATTCATTGAGTGAAAAAAAAAGAAAAGAAAGCATAGAACAAAAAATGGGTGCAAAGTACAAAGTACTTCAAAAACATATGCTTAAAAGAAAAAAAAAATGAGAGAGTGGTATGGAGCATAAAATGTAACCACTGAAAAAAGGGTAGAGTGGTATGGAGCATAAAATGCAACCATTGTGAGTGTTTTTAGCATCCTAGGTTACCTAAAAATGCCTTGAGAGAAATTAATCAAAGTGTGCTTTTTATGTCCTTATTACTTTATACTATGCTTAAGAGAAGGTAATAT
>CATIWQ010034446.1:0-26568 GCA_949673415.1 Euphorbia schlechtendalii
ATATAGGAACTTAAAATAATTATAAATTTAATGTATAAATATATAATAAATAAATAAAATTATTCGTCGGGGTTGGGTTTGGGCCGGGTTTGGGTATTTATATAAAAAGCAAGCCCGGCTTATAAATTTTCGAGCTTCGACGGGCTCGAACTCGGGCCGAACTTTTTTAAAAAACAAGTATCCAAACCCATCTCATTGAAAAGGGCTCGGATCGGGCCGGGAGAGTACCCGACCAACGAACAAACGAACAAGTCTAATCCAAACTGGTACTATCATTTGACCAAATTTTTATTAACACAATGGTATTCATACGAAATATAATTAGTGAAATAAGTCACGTTTTAAAAATGCCGTTGCCAACTTAGTAGGCTGATTAAGCCTAAGATACACATTTGAAGGGTAATATGGTCATTAAGCGTGAATTCAGATTCGGGAGATTTCTCGGTTTTGGAAAATGGGGCCCACTTGTTCTTTTGTGGTTTATTTCGCAGACACAGGTTTTTATCTCTGCCGTTCATCGTGGTCTCAGTTTGTGGTTACCGCCTGATCTTATATTAAAGGTACACGTGTGTTGACTGCCAACTTGACGTGGCTCATTCTTAATGAAATAATTTTTGTGGTCCGTTAAATTAAGGTTCAATAGTTATTCTAAAATTTCCACAAAGATTTCTTTCTCATGCTTACAAATTATTATTTAACATACAATTTTCCCTAGCTTCTAAACCATACATAATATTTATAAAAGTATAAATTATCATTACTAAAATTTTCGGATTTCTCTACTTTTTTCTGTAATTAATTTTAAAATATATATAGATCAAACCGAATATTTTGAAAGTTTTTATTTATACGCTCCAATTTATAAATTTTCTCATAAACTTAATGATTCCTGGAGTAATAATTGGAAAAAAAGCATTTTATAACATTTTGATACGATCTTTTTTATTATTTTACGATACCACGATCCATTAAGGTTCAAATAGTACATTTTGGTTCAGTAAGAAAAGCTTTCTCAACAAGCGCACTCGCATGCGTCCTTTACAAAAAATATGTCGATTACGTTCAAGTGCGTTTGAGCTGAACATCCCTCGGCGTCCGTGGGTCAACTTAGGCCGAAGTCCCCAGGCCGAATTACTTCTGCAGCAATACCCTCCACGTCTACGCTGAAATACCTTCAGCACGACCTTTGCCGATTCAGCCCACTCATTCTCTCTCAACTGACGCATTAAATGCAAAATTGACAGGTAGAGAGGAAGCATTTAATGCTCCGACGATGAAAAAGACTCCCAAATAACTTGCCACTTGCACACAGCTCACAGGCAGGCTTCGCCCGTCATCATTGCACAGCTTTCTATAAATAGTAAGATAATCTCTCACTTTCAAGGTAACTACTATTTTGAGAATGCACTCATATCACCTCCCCCAATCCGTTAACTTTAGCATCGGAGGGTTTTCGTCGGAAACATTTCCGGCCAGAGACTTGTTTTGCAGGAATCCGAGGGCGTCTAAGACAGCGGACTTCTCTCAACGGATACCATTTTATATGAAATGTTGAACATATTTATTTATTAATTTTTGTTTTATGGAATGTGATGTGGTATAAACTAATTCAAATTTTAAATTCTTACCAATTAATATTATTACAGAGTTTCTCTTATTCATATTAATAGTTACTCTAGGAGGAATTTTTGTATGCGTTGCTAACGATATAATAACTATCTTTGTAGCTCCAGAATGTTTTTAGTTTATGATGTAGTTCAATTGATACACTTTTCAAAGTGATGATTTAATATCTTGAGTTCAATATCCAATCTTCATAGAAATCCTTAATCATATAAAACTTAAAACTTCTTGTATGTCATTTAAATCACATATTTTTTAAGGAATTAGTTAAAAAATACAAAATCTTAGTTAATTAATATACTTATAATTGTTCAAATATCTTAGTCTTGTTGGTTAAAACATGAAACCGTGATCCTAGAAGTCACAGATTCAAGTCCAGATTCGAGTGTGGTGGGGAGATGTTTTTCTTATTAATGAAAGTCTAATGAGGAAAAAATGTTATAGAAAATAATAAATACACAAAAATATAATGTTTAACATATATAATTACTACTTTATCTATTACTTAATTTAATTATCAAAAGTGTATTGTCAAGGTTTTTGATTTATAATTCTATCACCTTGTAGATATCTTGTGTTTACTTAGTCACATTTTATAGTTATCTCATAGTTATTTCAAATAAACGTAATTTTGTTATATTTTTACCGTGATTTTATTATTATTTATTTAAAGTATTTATAATTAATGTAATCATGTTATATTTATGCGTTTTATTTATTTATTGTGTTTTAATTTATTTTTAACACAACAAAATCGCATTTTATAGTTGTCTTATAGTTACTTTATAGTTTACTTATAGATTTATTTAATATAACAAAATCGAATTTTATTGTTATCTTATAGTTCATTCATATTGATGTAATTATGTTATATTTTTGCTATACTTTACTTGTAATATGTCAAATTGATATAGTTGTGTTATATTATTATGTATTTTTATTAAGTATGTGTTTTAACTATGTGATAACTATAAAAGAACTATAAACAAATATGTATCGGTAAAAAAAGTTCGGAAAAAGTATAGCATCATGGATCTTGTTTTGAAAGGAAACATAAAGATGGAGAAAATTATCTAAAGCGACATGTTGAAAAAAATAAACGATATGTGAGATAAATAAAAAATAAGAAAGTAGAATTACAAAATGAAAGGAGGAATGTAAAAAATATAAATAAAAATTAATTTAGAATGTATAACTTCTAAATGAATTATAGAAAATATTATAATTATATGAGATGTCCTTAAAAAATCAAGATACTTATGATTACTTAAGGTTTGTTTGGTATTATTTTTTAAGCTGTTGTTTCAATTTGCTTTTACAAACTTATTATAAAATACATATTTTGGTTATTCGTATTACTTAATTAGGAACCGTCGGATTTGTTTTTCCAAAATCAAATTCTTCTATTTATAAGAAAATTTAAAATGGAACTTTTAAAAAATATAACTGAGAAAGCATAACCAAACTGATCTTTAACGAGTTTTTACACGATAACTTTACTTTTGAGAACGTAATCTTTTGATAATACCTAGAGAATCCATCAAGAAAATAGTAAAATGCATGATCTAATATCATTTCTAACATTTTATCTATAAATGGTAAAGGAAAATGGTCTTTCCTAGTGGCTGCATTTAATTTTCTGTAATCTATGTAAACTCTCCATCTAGTTTTTATCCTTCACATCGAACAATGAATAAATATAAAATTTCATCTAATTGTTGGAATAATAACTTTTATAAAAAGAAAATAATACACCTTAATTACAATATTGATATAATACACCTTAATTACAATATCGATATTTCAAAAATTTGGCTATAAAGTTGATATATTATAATTTAAAATTGGAGACGTAGGTTTTATCGTGATTAATTAGTAACGTGACATTTTCACATATGTCCTTTTTAGAAAGATCTTTTGTGCATTAAATTCATTCCAATAATTCAATTGATAGTTGTTAACTTGCTTGAGACAAGAAACGTCAAATATGTTACTCGCTCCATCTACTAAATATCGTCGTTTTAATTAATTCACAGTTTTTATGATAACAATTAACCGAATTATTCTGGTTTCAAGACTTCATTAATATGTTCAACAAAAACAATGTGCTTGTGTTTAGATATTGATTCTTAGAGTCTTCTCATCTTTTTGTTGGAAATTGAAAAAATTGAACAAATTAATAATAATAGGAATGAAGAACTTAGAGAAAAAACACATTGGAAATAAAAATGATAATAAAAAAGAGAAATCAAAATGTCTCTTAAATGTCAATATTTAGTAGATAAAGGGAGTAGTATTTTAATTTAATTGGATCAACTACTTGATTAATGTGATCATAATATTTCATCGAACAAGTCGGGAGAGTGCGGAGTGCACACTTGTTCGGGTCTAGTACGGTATCGGGGGTCCGGGGGCAGCATCCCCGGGAGTGGGGTCCAGGGGCGAAAAATCATATCTTGTACACAGTTCGTGACATTGACTCGCGCTTGTGACTTGTCTTCACCGAAAAATAAAAAGTCTGGATGTTAAAGTCACGATCATGATAATAAGTCACGATCGTGACACACTCTTATTTTTCCAACATTGCAGTTTCTGTTGACGGTTATTAACTGACCGTTTGACGAAAATAACTGAAATATACAGTTATTTTTGGATAGCTACATACAATGTTCTTGGTGAAAGAACAAAATGATTCATTGGCAAAACACATATTATGGTACATATCATTCACACTAGATCCATTATATGTTCTTGATTCTTTGATTTTATCCGATTAAACTTTTGCTAGAACCGCCAAATAAGTTTCAATCTGAAAGTGTTCTTCACGACTTCAGAATTATCCAAGTATTCCCCTTATTCACCAACAAAGATGGAAAAGTTATTATTTGAAATCTGTAAAAGATTGAACTTCGTCCCTAAAAATGATGAATAGAGTATCTGTAATGGATATGACAAACAAGTTGGCAAAACTGGACAAGTTTGAGGGTCAAGATTTTCCAATATGGTAGAAGAAGATGCATTTTCTATTTAATACACTGAAAGTTGTGTATGTTTTGAATACTAACATGCCAGAACTTGTTGACGATGAAACACTATAACAAACTAGGAATCACAATAAATGGGAGAATGATGACTACATCTGTCACAATCACATCTTGAACAATCTGTTTGATTCTTTTTTTGATATACCAAAATGTTGTGTATGCAAAAAAACTATGGGATTCTCTAGACTTAAAATACATGGAAGAAGAGGCTTTTAGTAAGAAGTTTCTAGTTAGTAATTTTATTAACTATAAATAAAAATACTTGACCCGTCATTAAACAATATTATTAATTGTTAAGAATTCTGAGTAAAATTTTTTCAACATGACATGAAGATGGATGAATCCATTTCGATTTCCAGTATTATAGACAAACTGCCACCATCATGAAAAGATTATAAACATACTCTGAAACATAATAAAGAAGAGATGACTTTGGTTCAACTTGGAAGTCATTTTAGGATTGAAGAGTCTTTAAGGGCTTGCGAGATTGACAATAATCCTAAGGGAAAAAACCAAGTTGGTAATGTATCTAGTGAATATGGTGGAAGATGGTGTTTTCACTTAGAATCTAAATAGAGAAAATGGGAACAAACGCAAGTTTAAAGGAAATTAGGACATTTTTCAAATAATAAACCCAATTTGGCATATTGGAAGTGTGGCAAACTCAGTCATTTTAAGAGGGATTATCGAGTTGGTAAATGCAATATATTGCTGGTCCAAATGGATCTAAGGATCCTGAAAGCAAGGTCAAATTTTAATACAAGATTATAATTCTAATCAAAATTATGTGTCTTTAATATCTGTGGCATTTTATGTGTAGGATGATAATATTGCATGGTGGATTGATTTATGAGCAACAAGTCACGTGCGTAAGGATCTTCGTTGGTTCAAAGATTTTCAAATAATCGAAGATGGATCTATGTTAAAGATGGAAAATGTTACAACTGAATCAATCAAAGGACTAGAAAATGTTAATATTTATTTTACTTCTAAAAAATGTATAAATATTTAAATAATGTGTTGTATATTCTTGGGAATCAAAAGAA
Source organism: Euphorbia schlechtendalii (assembly GCA_949673415.1). Lineage (NCBI taxonomy): Eukaryota > Viridiplantae > Streptophyta > Magnoliopsida > Malpighiales > Euphorbiaceae > Euphorbia > Euphorbia schlechtendalii. The sequence continues at coordinate 5,714 of CATIWQ010034446.1, forward strand.
TCTTTTGTTTGGTTTTGTATTGAATAATTGTGGATACAAACAAGTATATGAAAGTGATAAGTATGTTTTTTCAAAACATGGAACTTCTTAGGTTTTGGTTATTTATGTAATGCCACGTATATGTTAAATATTAATGTTTCTTTTGATGATCTATCTTCTTACATGGTTTCTTCTAATACTAGCAATTTATTGAATAAATTAATTTTGTGGCATGCTAGACTAGGACATGTACATTATAAAAGGTTAAAATATATGTCTAAGATGTGTCTTATACCTGTTGTTGATATAAACCATGAGAAATACAAAACTTGCATGTTAACGAAGATAACTAGAAAACCTTTCAAGGATATTGATAGAGTGATTAATGTATTAGATCATAAACATAGTGATTTGTGTGATTTTCATGCTACACTGTCAATAGGAAATAAAAAGTTTATTATTACTTTTATTGATGATGTAACTAGATATTGTTATGTTTATTTGTTGCATGCTAAGGATGAAATTCTTAATAAATTTAAAATTTATAAATAAGAAGTAGAGCTTCATCAAAGTATTTCAATTAAAAGTTTACATACAAATAGAGGAGGGAGTATTATAACCCAATATATTTTCAATCTAGTGGAATAATACATCAAACTACAGCTCCTTATACACCACAACAAAAAAGTGTAGCAGAATGGAAGAATAAAACATCAAAAGAAATGATTAATTCCATGTTATCCTATTCAGGCTTGAGTGAAGGATCCTGGGGTGAGGTTATATTAATGGCCTATTATCTATCAAATAGTATTCCTAATAAAAAGAATAAAACTACCCCTATGAACAATGTTATAAAAGCCACTAAAACTGAGTTTTCTGAGAGTCCGGGGTTGTAGAGCGGTTGTAAGACTCACTGAACCGGAAAAGAGAAACTTGGATAAAGCGGATAAATTGTATCTTCATTGGGTATGCTGAACATTCCTATGTGTTTAGGTTCTATGTAATAAAATCTAATCATTATGTGTCTGTGAACACGGTTATTAAGTCAAGCGATGCTGATTTTGATGAAGATAGATTTACATTTGTACCTAGACAAAAGAAATGATTCAAAATTCATTTAGTGGAAACTCAATTCAATCTGAAGATATATATGGTGGAAATATTTCCTTATCTGAACCATCTGCACCTAAGAAAGGTACTAGATTTAGAAAGCTAAATCTTTAGGAGATGACTTTAACCTTTATTTAGTTGAAGAGTTAAGGGATGAGGTTGAATATCAACATCAATGTTGTGTTATTGTTGAAGAGGATCCATGAAATTTTAGTGAAGCTATGGCTTCAAGAGATGTTGCTTCCTAAAAAGAAGCTATCTAGGATGAATGGATTCTATCATGCGTAATAAAACATGAGAATTGACTAATCCACCACCCGGTTGAAAAAACACTAGAAAATAGATGGATTTTCAAAAAGAAAGTAAAAGTTGATGGTACCATAAAAAGTATGAAGCTAGATTGGTTATCCAAGTATAAAGCTAGATTGGTTATCCAAGGCTTTAGGCAAAAAGAAGGAATTAACTTTTTTGATACTTATGCTCCTATTGCGAGGACCTCTACTATTAGGTTGTTGATAGTACTTGCAGCTATACACAACTTTATAATTCATCAAATGGATGTAAAAACTGCATTCCTAAATGGTGAACTAGATGAAGAGATTTATATGAAGCACTTTGCATGGTTTATTTGTGAAAATAAGGTATGCAATATAAAAAAATCATTATATGGATTGAAACAAGCACCACATGCTTAACATTAAAAGTTTGATGATGTGGTTTTGTTTAATGGTTTTCTTATCAACCAACTAGACAAGTGTGTATATAACAAGTTTGATGCTTCTAGTAAAGGAGTTAAGATTTGTTTATATGTGGATGACATGTTACTTTTTTGGTACTAACTAAAGTCAAGTTGATAAAACCAAGAAATTTTTGTCATCTAGTTTTGAGATGAAGGGTTTGGGGGAGGCTAAGGTGTTTCTTGGTATAAAAATTTAGTGAAAGAATAATGTTATTTCAAATTCTCAATCCCATTATATTGAGAAGATTTTGAATTAATTTAACTTCAAGGATTGCTCTCTAGTTAGCACTCATATAGTTTCTTTTATTAAGCTTCTAACAAATAAAAGGTGTTGCAGTATCAACTTGAATATATAAGAGCTATTGGCAGTCTAACGTATGACATGATTACCAACAAGCTTAATATATCTTATGCTATTGGAAAGCTTTGTGTTGGTCCTAAATGGCTTAATTCAACAGCAAAGGGGGGGGGGTGAATGCAGTTCCTGGTTACTTTTGGACTTTATAAAAATATTTACCAAGTTCGATTTTTAGATGCTTGCTGAGTATAGCGTGCTGAGTTGGGTCTAAAAATTATAAAATTGCTCAGCTTTGGCTGGCACAGTTTATCTTCAATTGCTGCTGAGTACTTTACTCAGCATGAATTGGTTTTTCAAGCAAAATGACTAACAGAGATAGAATAATGAGTGAGATGAACTTGATAAAGGCAAATGTATAAGGTTAGAACTTTAACACTTGAGATTTTATCCTGGTTCAGCCCCTAACCTACCTCTAGTCCCGGATTCCTTTCTAAGCTTTAATCCACTAGTGATTTCGTTCCTTCCTTAGGCGGAGAAGCCTTTACAATGGGTAGACACAATTACAAAAAGAACCTTTCTTTCTAACTATCACTCAATCCACAATTTGGGTACCCTTCCTAAACCGTCACTCAGATTTCTAAAGAGATTACAAATTGAGGAATTCAACTTATAGATAGTTGAATCCTTTACAATGTTAAATCTTAAGTGCTATTCTCTCTCTATTACAAATAGATTTAGACAAAGAATGTTTACTGATTGCTTGATTTAGAATTTCTTAAAGTTGGGAGTAATTAGAGTTTCAGCTCTTAGAAGAAATTTGAGGTGATTCAACAAGTTTGAACATCTGCTCTAGTCTTCTATTTATAGTTAAAGGTCTTGGAATTAGCCGTTGCAAACTTCTCATCCTGACAGCTCTTCAATATCTCTTCTCTTCAAATCTTTCAAATTTTTCTAATTGGAGATAAATTCCAGGACATTTAGAGACAGAGATTTCGAATATTAAAGCGCGAGATTAATCCGTTAATCTAAAGCATCAAAAACTCATTTGTTTTCAAGCAATCCGTTCTGATAGAGAGATGCTTTAGTTGCAACATGGAATTCTACCATTTGTTGAGTTGCTGACTTCAAATCTTTCGAATTTTTCCAATTGGAGATAAATTCAAGGACGTTTAGAGATAGAGATTTTGAACATTGAATCGCGAGATTAATCCGTTAATCCAAAGCATCAAAAACTCATTTATTTTCAAACAATCCGTTCTGATAGAGAGGCGCTTTAGTTACCACATGGAATTCTACCATTTGTTGACTTGCTGACGTTGTAGAGTTTCTCCGAGACACTAAGAAATGGTGCATGTCAGAGGATTCCTTTTGTCTTGGACTTTAGTGAGGAATCTCCAACATTCTGTACTGACACCTTTTATTTTTGAGGACCACTGGAATATCTTCTTTAATTTTAGCACTTTTTCTCCTGAAATGCATCAAAGGAACATTTCGTTTCTCATAGAAATCGTTAATAGCATAAGTGACAAATATTTCTCTAAGTGTTCAAAGTACACAACTTTTTATAACAAAAAGCTAACTCAGCACAGCTGAGTGAATATCTTATAAACTATGTAATACTCAGCTCAACGTAGCTTTTCTTACTCTAAGCCATAACTTAATTAATTACTCAGTAAGCTGAGTTGTTTTCCTTAAACAAACTCAAGTAAACTTTATTAATTACGAGTATACTTAGTACTCAATTAATTCAACTATCCTAGTTAGTTTGTTATTTCCAAAATATTTAGTATTGTAACGTAACATTAACTTGGGTTAAAAAATATCCCCCATTTTGGACAGATAACAAAATAGGTAGTAGAAGAGATTAATTGAATAAATAGTTTAAAGATATCGAAGATACCTGGAAAGTGATGTAAGAATCCCCCATGCTGAGTGAATTCCTTAGTCAGTTTGGACTCCCCCATGCTGAGTGGATTTTCTTCAAACATCTCATTTCCCCCATACTTAGAGGAAATTGCTTCAAGTTGGGACTTTGTCTTACTTCAACTTTTCTTTTTAGTTGGTCTCTGTAAACCTGCATCAAATATTCAATAGATAGCAAAAATAACATATACGTAATAAAAATAGAAGTTAAGAAGTTCTTAACTTGATATGACAAAACTTGTAATTTTTCATTAATGGCAAATACTTAGTCAGTGCACAAAAAGTGTCCTGAGCTAAGATTATAATTGAAGTCCTATTACAAGAGTTACCTATTCTAGATACATTGGATACTTTAGCTTATTTACGAGATCTTGAAGATTGTCCAGGATTCTTGTCTTGATCATAGGTTGACTTTTTACTATTTAGGCTGTTGATGATGCGGAGTATGAGGTGGATACTAAGGACTCTTAGGAAGAGTTCCCTTATTCAAATTTGCACTCATGAGGGCATCTTCAGCTACCTTCTCCCCTATTGATATATGTCCCTTCATAATTTGTTCAAGGCAAACATTAAAGAAGTCTAAAGCAGATTGAAAGTTCCCATGCTTTCCAATGATCAGTAGGGAAATTTCCTGCTTTAGCATCTCTTTACATATGTCGGTTAGAAAATCTTGATCATTCAGTTAATTAAGGAGAAAATGATGGCATATGGAGAGATGAGCTATTTGATCAAAGCCTTGGCATGCAAACTATTGAAAGCACTGCAACAGACTCTAAAATCTAAGGCAGAGAGAGAAATCTTCATCTTTGCTTCCATATCTAGGATCCTTGGGCAGATAGAAGACATACAGTTTGCAGTGTAGTCGATATCCTTAGCATCATATACTCAAGTTGTCACAAGTTGCCCTACATTCTTCTGAAGATCTTCGATTTTAGTCTTGAGAATGTTAAGCATTGAATGAATTGAGAAGCTTGTCTTTGGATCAATAGACTTAGTTGGCTCTGGAAAATTTTTTCCCATAGCCTCCACGATGAACTTTTAAGCCTTTGAAACTTTTTCATCTGTGTTGGTATTGATCTTCTTGCATACTAAGTCTAGTTTGTTGCTTAGAGAGTCAATATTTAGCACATGCTTCTTGTCAACTTTAGGAGACACCTCATTTATAACCTTGAGAACTTGATCAATCTTGCTATCTTAGTTCATGATGAACCTGGATATTGATTCTAGTGTCTTCGCCATACTATGTCCTATATCCTTTATTATCTCGACTTCTTTAAGCACAGCTTTAATCTTATGATCGGTGCTCCTCTTTATTTTAGCCTGCTCTTCGCCAAATTTATGGAACTGTGGAGTTTGAGTTTCCATGGCGGAGCTCAAACTACTCAACTACTTAGTAGCAGCATCTACACCACCCTTTATCTTTCCTCCAACCACGTTAGCGAGTGCAGTAGACGTGGGGATAGATGTAACAGCTGCGCTAAGCTATGTTGCAGAATCTGATAAACCTGTTAGGATCAGAGCTATCTTATCAATCATGCTTTTAGTACTCTCCTTCATTAAGTGATTTCGAATCACAAATAGGTTGCCTTGAATTTTTATCAAAGTTTTTAAAGTAGAGTGATTCAGAGGGAAAGCTTATGTGTTTATCGATCTCAGGGAGCTTAGGCTTTGGCTTGGATGATAAGTACGTCAATTCTTGGGCTAGTTGCAATTTGCTAACTGCCCTATCTAACTTAGCGTCAGACCTAAGAGTGGGAAATTTCTTCCTTTCCAACTCCCTTATTTGAGCTAAGATTGATGAATCAGCCATGTCCTCTTGAACTGGCTTGCTGCTGGGTTCAAATACCTCACTACTGTAAAATTTGTTTCAGTACCAAAACCACTAACATTTCCTTGCTGAGCGGAGTTCTCAGCATTAGGAACTTCTCTAATTAGAGGGATTAGAGGGGTTGAGGATGAGTTTGAAGAAGTGCTAGGTTTAGGTGTTTGTACATTTAAAGAAGTGGGGTCAGGTTTAGATTTTACAGGGGAATGAATTATTTGAGTTTCTGTATTAGGTGTTTGTGTTTGAGTATGGGAAGGAAAAGATGTTAGACATGATGTATTCCCTAGAGGCAATTAGGGCGATATGTCTTTATTAGTTATAATGTACAAACAGTTTCTAATTATTATTAATAATAATTAAGGCATCTTTGTTGCTTATCAGTGCTTTCTGTTTATAATTGTATCTCGCTGGTATCATATATGTTCAATATGTATATGCTCATTGATGAGACAAAGTTCGTGATTATTTCATAGTGTAAAAGTGCGTGGACATAGTGGGAGCTATGTGGTGTTAGATTTGCACATACATGTTATTATGAATAATCTAAATATCCCTAGTCATAGTTTCATTGAGACTGGACATCAATGGAACGGATAGACTAGCATGTGTAGGCTTACTCCTTGGATTAGATCCAAGCAGTCGATTTCATGAGCTGAAGGTGGTACCTTGAGTTAACAAACGGGTAATACATTAGAAACCGCTATAAGACAGACACTCATAAATTTACTATATCTATGTTTTGTTGTCATGACTTATTGTAGTATCAGTAAAAATATCCTCAGACCTGAGATACCGGTTACCTTATGTAGGAGTTGCTATACTTTTGGTCATACTTATTCATACGCTGGCGATCAGGAGTATAGTGATGATCACATGTTGGTAAGTTCTGTAGTCAAACTGGGATCCATCGCTCCTGATATAGTAATATAATGGGAGATATACCTTAGGGCCCCTTGTTGAAGTGACACACTCATAAACCTCTGATCAGAGTATAAGATTGATAGAATGGGTTTTTAGTCAATCAAGATACATAATGGCTGAGTGGTGTTCTTTGTGAATAAGTCTAATTCCAGGATAGCTACAGCTATTACATGAGCTAACACTTAATCCGAGCTCAATAAACTGGATGGTACTTAACTTGATGGAAGGAGTGTATTTTATTGGTTACTATTACAGAATTTGATCAAGTCACACGTACGTGACATTCCACGTATCGGGGGATCATACACCTTTGCTAGAAAGCCCATTTGATCGTCTAGAGCTATCGGGTTCCATATCGGTCTGGAACATTGAGCCTAAAGGTTCCTAGACCGGAAGCTAAGTTTAGGTTAACCTCTAGTGGCTCTATTCTTTGGGATCCTCTGAGGTCTCACACTTTGGGTCCTTATTGGATTATGTAAATAACCTATAGACTTGGTCTATACCGAAAATGCAATTGTGAAATCAGTGAAAAGAATTATTAATTGGTTTAACTGAATTAATAATTAAAAGGAATTATGAGAAAATAGGGAAAATTAATCAGAGCAAGCAAGGGAATTTTTCCCGTTGTGAGTGGGCCCCCAAAAAGAACATTGGTTGTTCGAGGCAGGGCTCTCGTGGCTACTCCGTGAGCTGAAAAGCTCTCGGGCTGTAAGAGCTCAAATGCTGCCTATGCCAGTGCTTGTGCGGGCTGCAAAGCCCAAGCTTGCAGCAACTGACTCGATAAGCATGGGATGGGTTTATCCTATCCCATGCAGAATTATAGGGGGAGTCTAACAGTCCCCCATTTCCCCCTATAAATAGGCTTCAAGCCTCTCATTATTCACGCACTAGAAAAAGCTTAGAGCTATTTTTCTCTCTGATTTTTACTCTCCTCTTCTTTTGTTGTACGAGATCCTTCACGAGCTTCTCCAAAAAAATTGAAGAGTTCTTATAGAAGGCTCTAAGTTTAAGTGAGCCTTCGGGATTATTTTTGGCTTGATTTTTCGAGTAGTCTAGCAACTACTGTCAATCGACAGGTTCCTCCTCTTTAAGTTTTTGGTCTGTGAAGATCCGTGTGGATCAATTATAGATGCTCTCCTAGTTTGGCAGTTTGTGCTGTTAGAATTACTCAAAGGGGACACCGCTACCAAAAGCAAGATGAAGCACGCATCAACTGATAATGCTTTAATCTTTAGATGTTAGGTCATGCATTAATCGACAGGTTCTACCTCTTCAAGTTTTTGGTCTGTGAAGATCCATGTGGATTAATTATAGAGGCTCTCCTAGTTTGGCAGCTTGTGCTGTCAGAATTACTCAAAGGGAACACCACTACCAAAAGCGAGATCAAGCACGCATCAAATGGTAATGCTTTAATCTTTAGATGTTAGGTTTCTTTTATATGTTTTATAAACCTAAAAGCATATATGGAAAGTTTTAACTTAGATTATATCAATCATGGTATGCATAAGAGATCCTTAGGTTAATTTTAAGTTTTGAAATTCCACCTTGCAGCGATTGCATGTTCAATTACTATCTTGATTAACCAACAAAAGAATGTGGGGAAAAAAGAATGTTAGGTATTGTCAAAATTAGAAGGGATATTTACAGAAGAATTTACAGCATTTGGAGGTGGAGGATTTACAAAAGGATTAGGTTGAGGATTTACAGGAGAAGATAGAATTTCAGTAACTACAGGAGTAAAATAGGGGAATGTACAGGAGAAGGAGTAGGATTTATTGAAGAGGGGGGGGGTAGGATTTAAGAGTACCTCTGGGTTAGCCATTTGATCCAAGGATGGTTCAGCTTAAGGTACATCAGCCTGAGTAGGAAGCTCCTTAGTCTGAGTGAATTTGGGTATGGGGATGTTGAGCTCAAGAAGATCAGATTCTTCCTGATAGAGAGGTAAGGTTCCTCCAATATCCTCATTGTTACTCACCACTTGAACATTTATCTATAAAGACCTATTGGTGGTAGAGTTATTTCGTTGAGTCCCTTTAGCTTTTGTGATGAATTCTTCCACATTGGCTCAGCGCCAAGACTTATGGTTTCCAAGTTCTCTTCCTTACTCTTCTTAAAGTCACCCTACTCCTCAGTTTCTTTTGAGATAACCAATTTGTGCTTTCTTTGGAGCAGGGTTTCCTCTACCTCCACATCATCATCATTGTAGAACCCAAGATAATAGTACCTCACAATACTTAAAAGTTTTGGAAATAGTAAATTGACTAAGATAGTTAATTGAGTACTAAGTATACTTTCAATTGATGAAGCTGAATTTAGTTTGTTTAATGGAAAACAATTCAGTTTGCTGAGTAATTAATTAGATTACGGCTTAAAGTAGGAAAAGCCGAGTCTATGCTGTGTACTATGTAGTTTAGAAGAATATCTACTCAGCTGTGCTAGGTTTGCTTTTATATAGTAAAAGCTGATTTCTTTGACACTTAGAGAATTAAATGACACATATGCTAATAACATTTTCTGTAAAAGATTGAATATTCTTTAAGAGATTTTCAGGTTAAAAAGCGCTAAAATTAAAGAAGATTTCCAATGATCCTCACAGGACAAAAGGTGTCAGTACGAAATGTCGGAGATTCCTCACTAAAGTCCAACACAAAAGGAATTCTTTGGCGTGCACCGTTTCTCACTCTCCGTGTGACTCTGCCAACGTCAGTAATGTCAAATAATTTGAAGATTCCACATTGCATTCTTGCGTGCTTCTCTCAAACCGAATTGCTTACAGATAAATGAGATTTTGTCTACCAAATTTTATCACGCCTTAACATTCAAATTTCTATATCTAAACATCCTGGAATCTGTCTCCAACGGGAAGATTCGAAAGATATGAAGAGAAGAGAAATTGAAGAGCTACAAGGATGAAAAGTTTGTAATGGTAACTTTGCAAAGCTTTAAGTATAAATAGAAGACATAAGCAGACATTCAAACTAGGTGAATCACCTCGAATTTCTTTAAGAGTTGAAACTCTGCGCAATTACTCCCAGTTTCAAGAAATTCCAAATTCAATCAATCAACAAACAATGATTTCAAATCTGTTTGTAATAGAGAGAATCAAATGCTTAGATTTAACTTTGTAAGGATTAAAAATTTTATAGGTTGAATTTAGTTGTTATTTTTATATTCAAATCTGAGTGTTAGTTTGGGAAGGATACCCAAACTGAGTTAAGTGGTAGTTAGAAATAAAGGTACTTTCTGTAAAAACTGTATCTACCCGCTGTAAAGGCTACTCTGCCTAAGTAAGGAATGAACACTAGTGGATTAAAGCTCAGAGAAGGTATCCGGGGACTGGAGGTAGGCTCGGGGTCGAACCAGGACAAATTCAGGTGTTAAAGTTCTAAACTTTCACTTTTGCTTTTACTGTGTCCAGCTCATTCATCATTCTATCTCTGTTAAGTGTTTTTCTTGAGAAACCAATCCTAGCTGAGTAGAGTACTTAGCAAGAGATTGTAGATAAACTGTGCCAGCGAAGCTGATCAGTTTATAAGTTTTTATATCAACTCAGCTCGCATAACTCAGCACACATATAAAAATTTAACTTGGTTAAACAATGTTTATAAATCTTAAAAAGTAACCAAGATTCGCATTCACCCCCCTCTGCTGTTGTTTACAAGTTTTCTAAGGACCAATAAGTGGTATCAGAGCGGTTGCTCAACTTGTTGACTAACTGTCTTTGAGTCAAGATCCATAAATGGCTTACTATAACTATGGTTCTGGCTCAGGTCAAGCAGTTCTCTTAAAGGAGGGAATGTTTGTTACCATGACATCTCTTTTAGATGTAATCATTACACTTTTTGAAAAAATGCATGAAAAATTTCATCTTGTCGTAAAACATGCAGGCTTGGCTCTCAATCGAGCTTACCCCAGAGTTCCCACTATTATGAGGAATGAAACTCGTGTCCCCATAGATCCAGAGGACTACGAATTAACTACTTACACTGTGTGCTAGATCTTACTGACTTTAATAGGGTCTCAGGATGTGAGACAACACAAAAAATCAAGAAAAAGTTGGAGATTACCTACGAGGGGATGGATAAGGTCAAGGAGACGAAAATCAATCTCATGATAAGGGAGTATGAGATGTTCTCATGATTTGAAGACCTACAGCTATGATGAGCTGATAGGCACCTTGTTGACTCATGAGATGTCTTCGAGGAAGTATTCTGATGACTCTAAAGGAGTCAAGGCAAGGAGAGAGAGGGCAAAGCCATTATCCTGAAAGCTGATTCATCTGATGAGTCCACCAATTGTGACTCTGATGAGCAAATGGCCCTTCTGACCAGGCATTTCAAATGTTTCATGAAGCAGGATGAGAAGTTCAACAAGAAGTAGTTTCTCACTAAAATCAAGTCAACTTAGCACCGGCATGGAGCCGAGGAAGAACCCAAGAAGGAACACAGCAAAGACATCAAGTGCTTTGGCTGTGGAGAGAAAGACCATATTCAATCCAACTTTCCTAAGGCGAAGAAGGATAGATTTAAGAAGAGGTTCAACAAAAAGAATGAGGCACTAGAGAAACTTAGAAGAATCCTCGTCATCTAATGAGGAAGCAAATGATTTAGCCAACCTCTGTCTCATGGCCATTTAAAATCAAAGGGGCGAAGACTCAGCATCTACCTCTAGTAGAGATCAATCCATTGTTGACTTTGAAGCTGAGCGTAATAAGGGAAAAGATCCTGAAGCTGAGGTACATCCTGAAATTCCCTTATATATTGAAGAATTTACCTAGGCTCTCTTTGATGTTATGAAACTGACTAACAAGTCGATGAAAAACATCAAAGTGCTATTGAGGAGAAGTAAAGATTTGGAAGACACTGTCGCTTCCTTATCTCTTGATATCTGCTTTCTTCAAGAAAAAGCCGAGTATCAAGATTGTTCAAGCATCAAGCTCAATAAGCAATTAGAAGAGTTGACTGCTGAGGTAACAACTTTGAAGAAGAAGCAGGATCCTCCTCCTACTAACACTCAACCTCTGAATAACTAAACTCGCAATTCTAAGAGGAAGAATTCCTCTAAAAAGAAGAAAGCGATCCAGCCCAAAGAAAAAATGGCATGTGGTTTTCGCGAGAAAGCTATACATGCCAAATTAATGTGTGGGCATAAAAATGGTTATTATGACGAGTATTACTAGAATAACCTAAGCGCTTCTAACAAGGGAGGACCTAGGTTGAAAGCATGGGTACCTAAGAAAATGTAACTATTTTGCAAGTGAGCCTTAGATTAGCTGATAACTCTCGAATGTGGTGTGTGGATAACAGATGCTCAAGGTGTATGATGGGAGATGAAAGCCAGTTCATCTCATCGGAGTGTAAAAGAAATGGAAGTGTCAGTTTTGAAGATAACCAGAATGGCCAGCTTGTGGGCTGTGGCACTATAGATGTCTCTCCTTCAATCGAAGAGGTTTCTCTAGTCAAAGGTCTGAAGTTCAACTTGCTTAGTGTAGCCCAGCTTTGTGACCAAGGTAGAAAGGTTACATTCGACTCAGCAGGATGTTTAGTAATTAACTTTAAGACTGATTCTACTATTGTCTTTGCTCCTCGAATCAATAATGTATATATGATTAATTTATCCCATTGCTCCACTAATGTGTGTCTTGTATCTAAGAAGGATAATTCGTGGCTTTGGCATAAAAGGTTGGGTTATATAAATATGAACATTTTGTCCAAACTGGCCAAAAAGCAATTAGTTGTGGGGTTACCCAGTATCATCTTTGAAAAGAATAAACTATGCTTAGCTTGCAAACTAGGTAAGCAAGTTAAGAAATAGTTTAAGTCAATTAATCATGCAGTAACTAAGCGACCGTTGGAGCTCCTCCACCTAGATCTTTTTATCCCAGTTCAGCTTATGAGTATGGGTGGTAAGAGATTTCCATTGGTGGTTGTGGATGACTTCACGAGATTCACTTGGGTAGTCTTGCTGAGTAGCGAAGACTAGATATATGAATCTTTTATCAAGCTCAGTAACTGGATAAAGAATGAAATAGGAAATAAAATCAGTAGAATTCGAAGTGATCATAGATGTGAATTTAAGAACTTCCATTCAGAAGAATTTTGTTCAGCGCATGGTATTGATCACAACTTCTCTTCTCCTTATACGCCTCAACAAAATGGGATTGTAGAAAGGAAGAATAGAACCATAGTTGAAATGGCTCGATCCATGCTGAGTGATAACAATCTACCAAAGTACTTTTGGGGAGAAGCTATTAAGATAACATGTTATATCTTGAATCAGGTTTTAAATCGCCCAATTCTTGAGAAAATACCCTACAAGGGCGTAAGCCTAAGATTGGTAATCTCAAATCATTTGGTTGTAGGTGCTTTATTCTTAACACCAAGGAGCAACAAGGAAAGTTTGATCCTAAGTCTGATGAAGGTATCTTTTTGGGATACTCAACTAACAGTAGGGCATATAGAATATATGTCAAAAGAACAGGCCTATTAGAGGAGTCTATGCATGTGGATTTTGATGAAACTAACAATGCAGATAAATGTCCATCTGATGAAGATGAAGGAGTACCCTAGCAAGCGAATTAACTCAACATGCCACTCTTTGTGCTACCCAACCCAGCATAAGAACCTGAAGTTGTGGAAGTAAAAGATGATGAGGATCTTTCTATCAAATTTAACGATGGAGAAGATCAACCTCCATCTCAGCATCCCATTATCGATCCTCCAACTGTTGATCTGAGTCTTCTAAGAGAGATTAGAGTCTATCACAACCATCTGCTAGACAGCATAGTTGATGATGTTCATAATCTAGTGATGACGCGAGGTCAGTTCAGTAGGATGATGAGTCATCCAGCCTTCATATCATTGATCGAACCCAAGAAGTTTTAAGATGCAGAAGGAGATGATTATTGGATGATCATAATGCAAGAGGAGCCGGATCAGTTCAAGCTCAATGATGTTTGGGATCTAGTTCCGAAGTTGAAAGGGAAATCAATTATTGGAACAAAATGGGTTTTCAAGAACAAGCTAGATGAAAATGGCTCTGTTGTTAGGAACATAGATAGGCTTGTTGCGCAAGGCTACAATCAGCAAGAAGGCATTGATTATGATGAGACTTATGCTCTTGTAGCTCGGCTTAAAGCCAACCGAATCTCGTGTTTCACATCTCATATAAACTTCAAATTGTTTCAAATTGATGTTAAGAACGCATTCCTGAATGGATTCATTCAAGAAGAAGTCTATGTTCCCCAGCTGTGAGCACGGGATTTTGTACCAGCTCGCGCGTTCAATTATGACTGTTTTTCGGGATATTTATCCTTGAATCACACGATATTTTACCGTCCGACGATCTTCAAAAGGGAGTTCTTCTCGTAATAAAAAAATAAATATTTCGGGCCCTAAATAAATATTTAGGATCGTAAAAAAAAATTTAAAAGCCTTAGGTGAAAACTTAAAGGCTTAAAATATTTTAAGGACCTAAATAAAGTTTAAGAGTTTAGAAAAATTTAATTAAATTTTTTTATAAGAATATGTATATAAAAGGAAAAAAATAAAAAAAAATGAAAAAGGAAATAAAAAGAAAAGGAATAAAAAAAAGAAAGGAAATAAAAGAAATGGAAAAGATATAATAAAATATGAAATAAATAAATGTAGATGAGAAATAAAAATGGTACTTGAATAGTACCACAATACGGTCCAAATACATAATGAAAAAAGGAAATAATATTATTTAATAATACCATTTAAATGGTACTATTAAATGGTACAGGAAAAATTCCGCTTATAAATAGTGGGAATTTTCCATGGAAAATGGGATCAAAAAAGGGGGCTCGAAAATTCAGAGAAAAATCATCTCTTTCAGATAAAAAAAAATACAAACAAATAGTACAAATATTTTCTTTTCTTCTAACATTTTCTTGGATCCAAAACACATTTGGATCCTAAATTTCTTCATCTTAAAAATCAAATTTCTTCATCTTTTTTTTCTTCAAATCTCCTCAGATATTCTCGGGTCTAAAACAAATTTAGAACCCGAGTCCGATTATCTTTTGGATAAATAAACACATATTTTCCAATTAAACTACAATTACATCAAAACGAATGAGGAACACTCCTGGGGATCAAACAGATACGTCGAAGTGGATTCATACCGCAAAGGTAAGCCTCTGAGTTCCTAGAATTGCGAATTCCTCGCTTATCCTCTACTTCATCTTTTTCTGATTTTATTTGTGGACCTAGGAATATTTTTATTTCTTTTTATGTAAATAATGTTGTAATTCTCCTCATTTCTTTCTTTATTTTTTTATTTTTTTGTTAGAATACCCCAACGAAGGGAATTAAAATTATTCCCGGATAACAGACCTCACCTTATACCATGTGATCATTTTCACTAATAAAATTGATCAACATACGTGTAAATAAAAATGAACCAATTTTTATTTAAAATAACAACTTTAAAACCTTTGATGTTTTAATTAGGCCACACGGGCCTCGTTAAAATCAAATAGAACATATGTGACATATTTCGTGCTAACCTTTATGGATGCAGGTTAGATGTATGTTTAGGATTTTATTTTTCCTTCCGGCATTACACATATTTTTGAGGAAATGTAATTAATAGGGTAGCGGGTGGTTGCATCCCCCGATTTTTGAAAGCCTTGTAATTTTTATTTTTCGCATTTATTTTTTGCATTTACTTACTACTTTGTGAATGGTTTATTATTTCGCTTTGTGGATGATTTATTATTTCGCAATACGTGAACCATGCATATAAGTCTAAAAACAACCTAAGTGCGAATATGCATAACTAAGAAAATACGGTTAGATTTAATATAATGTTATCACTTAAGAAATAAGTAACTTATCCCGGACCCGAATCTCTATGTCTTAGTGGGCCTTCTTCCGGACGTTAAGCCTCACAGGACTCTAATTCCTAGAAAGAGCCAATATAGGTGGCGACTCCACAATAAGAGACGGTGAATTCGGGTTTGAACTGATCTAAAATGTTTTTCGCTCTCTCTTTTCAACCATTTTACCGAGTACCTCGACCTAGTGTACCTTTTTTCAAATGCCCCGATGGACCGTGCCTCTGAACCCGAGTGCTCTCGGCCCACCTCTCCATATCGCCCGCTCACAGTGGCAACTCTACTGGGGATTTTTTCCTACCGATCTAAAATGTTTTTCACTCTCTCTTTTCAACCTTTTTACAGGGTCCCCCAACACGATGCACCTTTTTTCAACCCCCTATTGGACCGCGCCTTTGAACCCGCGCGCTCTAGGACCACCGCTCCGTGTTGACCGCTCACAGTGGCGATTCCGCTGGGGATTTTTCCAAATTTGTTTTTCAAAGGTTTTAGATTTTGGATAAGTACCGAAAATTATTGATCACATTATTCCGTTTTCTCTTAATTATGACATATTCGTAATAACGCATTCTAGTAAAAGGGATTAGCCCATAAGTCTAAGGTACCCTTATTATCGCGAAACTTTCTCTTGTACTAATCTGCCTCCATGAGAAAAGATAGTACTTGAGCGGGTGGAGCACTTGTTGCCATATCGCATGTACCTCCCTCGTTAGAGGCTTGGAGTGTATTTTAGCGCAACAAGAACCTTCTATATCAGCAACCCATTTATAACCCTCATAAATAAACCGTAGACATTTTCCCTAGGGTGTTACCCAAACACGCGATCATGCATTATATTTTCTTGCAGGTACACTCCTTAGTATCTTTATAATACTAAGATGAACCAAACTTAGGATAGAGACTAGCCAAGAACCCTATACACGGGAGTTGTATGGTTGGAAGATATGACGTTGCATGCTATGTACTATGTGTATACTGCTTTCAATTTGTCATTGTACAAATGTCATACTAACCACAAATTTTTGTGCAAACACTTGGATGCACACACTCATGATATTAAATGTACATATCACGATACCAAACCAATATCACATACACTTAGGCACAGTTGACACTATAGAGTGTGTCACCCTAAGACAACATAAACCACTTAGGAACATCACTTACCCCTTTTCAGCCAGATGTCCACTTGACATCCCGCTATTAGCCCATACATGGCAAGCATATCTTTCTTTTACTGCGTGATGTCCACTTAACATCCGAAACTTAGCCCATAAGGGGCAATAATATATCCTACACATCATCTTTGAGATGTCCACTCGACATCCAATTCACAACCCTTCCGGGGTAACTATACACACCAAAAGCCCAAACAGGGTAAATACCTACATAAACCATCTTTCCCACATTAAATGATATCCTAGTTGATGTCCTAACCTAAGACCACATGAGGCAGACTTACTCCAAAAGTCTTACCTTACCAAATCAACAAGGGTATACGCTTCATACTCGAATCATTTGCCTACACGAGGTAATAATTCGCGTCTCACCACATACCCTCAAATAGTGATAACCATATAGGTATCCAAAAACTTAGCCCTAATTGGGCGAAATAACCAAATCATTCATTAGGTAGCTACATACGGTAGTTATTTTCATTTTATTAGGGTATGTCACACCGCTTACCCGAAACAATTTTGACCGCCTCATTCCATGAGACCTAGTCATAGTATAAAACCTCAAATCATTGACCTATTATCACATAGGTAACTTAGTCACCTCACTCACATCTCTCATGTTACGATGTCACATCGATATGGTACAAGTCTCAAATCCAACCCCCGTTGTTGGATTTTCATTTCCACATGTTTTCATTTTTACCTAAAGACTATCCTATTTATCTCAAATAGATTAACATACATCTTATATCACATCATGGCATGCTAACCCCTTTGTGAATGCAGCCATAACATTAAAAATCTCATGCATTACCCGCATCATGAATCATATCATTAATCTTACATGCACGGTCTAATATTCTACTCGTGTATCAAAGGGGCTTGGAAGAGGCTTGCTCACCGCTTGGTCTGTATTTCCCTAATCCTGGAGGGGGTTCCGTACACTGACTCAAGTGAGGACTCGGGTTCAGACTCAGTTCAAAGCACTGTTATGGCCAATCCACTAGAAGAAGGCGCAAGGGAAGATCACCCTATCCTTACGGGATAAAATTCTCAACAATCGTAGGTGAGCGCTGAGATTGCAGCTGCCCTGAATGCCTTTGCCAACAACGAACAGCTAGCATCGCTCATTCGCCAACATGTTGGGAGGACCCAGAATGCAAAGTATAGCCTGGAGGTTACCCTTAACAACTTTAATCCAATAGGGGGGCTCCCACCTCACACATGGTGCCCCCCAACTACCTTTTATCAGTTCGGGGCTGGTCAAAGTCAGCTCAACCAGACTCCGATTGGGCAGCCAGGATATAACTTTGCCAATCCTCCCCAATTCTTCCCGAGATAAATGGGGAAGCCAGCATTCACACCAAGGCCTTTCTACCAAGGAATGACCCAACAACCTATTCCTAACTAGAGTACGTCAACCACCTCACAATTATAGGCACCTCAACTACCCCATTTTGTGGCATATCCCCAGGGGCAATATGTCTCTTATCCAAGCACAGGGAACTCCATCCTTCAACAACCAGGAATGGCGGAACTATGGCAACAGTTCTTGGCCACTCACGATGGTCACCTAAGGAACACATACCCTACGCAACCGACGATGGGAGAAGAAGACATCTTACCCCCCAAACTTCGCAATGCCGCAATTTGATAAGTACGTAGGATCTAGTGACCCGCGCGCTCACTTGACGCATTATCAAACAGTGATGAGAGCATTAAGGGTCAGCGATCGAATGATGGCTAAGCTCTTCGTCATCACCTTAGTTCACCCGGTCAATGACTAGTTTAGCCACCTTCCGCTGGACATAGCCACTGATTGGAACAGCCTTGCTCAGGCTATGTTGGGGCATTATGGTTTCAACTCTCAGATGGAAACCACAATGCAACATCTAAAGGCTATAAGACAAAGGCAGGGTGAAAGCTTCAAATCCAACTATACGCGTTTGATGGCCACACAAGTCAGGCTACAGACTCGTTTGACCCTACTGGAGATGATAACAAAGCTGCTAGACGGTGCACTATCACCATAAAGGAACAAATTCGGATCTGATAGCTTCTCTAGTTGTCAAGAAGTGTTTGAGAAGGCAGAGCGGATGAAGCACTTCGAATCCATGGACACCTATGGGAGGCACTAACACGTGATAGATGATTATGTAATAATTTAGCTTTCAGCTACTTTACCCATGAGGTTTTTGAATTATTTGTTGAATAAATTGAACTTTGTTTACTTGCTTGATATTCTATCAATGACATCACGCATTCTCATAAACATATACATATTGTTTTTAGCATATGTAACACATCATTTCATGAAATTAATTTGGGTATAAATGGATTCCCCACAATAAATTCAAATGATTTGACTCTTGAAAGAAAGTTAGAGATAAATAAATGTACTTAGACAATGCGTGATAGCAATTGCCTCATCGTACAATGACGAAAGATCAATGGAAAGATCTCCAAGCACGAAACGTCCACTGACTCAACCAAGAGAACGAACCACGCAAAGATCAAAAGAATCTGAGCTAGAATAAGGCCAAAATGTCGACCAAGCAAGTTGGGACCAAACAACTGACGCAATGTTACAAAGAAAGATTCAGATTGTTAAACACGTCAACAACTCCATTACACGGATCACCATCATTCGTGGGATAATCAAACAAGAGTCAATTATAAAGATAAAAAGGAGTCAGACCATTGAACACGTCAACAGTTCCTTCACACTGGTTGCTACTATTTATGGGCAATCATCACACCATCAAAGGAAATGCCGATAATCAAGACTCATTATCAAATACACCTCAAGCTCACAAAACAGCATGAGCACCAACCAATCGGTCAGAAATGCTAAACGAGACAACAAATGATGTCGTGGACATGGACGGCGACCGATCTACCAAATCTACCAAGTCTTACACAATTGATATCACGCATAGGTGAAAGAAATAAATCTCTAAAAAGTAGTACAAACAAAAAATAAATTTGTATTTAGCCTGTCAAATAACACTCGGTTAGTTGAGTAAAAATTAGGGCCTATTTTCAAAACACAAAAAGAATAGTCCGCTGAGTTGAAAACCCGAAAAGGGTGGCTCAAGCAAAACTTAGGACATCAAGAGAACCACATTGGTTAGAAAACCTGAGAGTGCTAATTGATGGTAGGAGTCAAATCATTTGAAACATTTATACACCTATTAAGTTCATCAATTAATTGTCATTTTTGCTGAATCTTTATGCATATTCTTATCTTGATTGCTTGCATGCCAATGGTAGAATATCACAAGTAAACACCCAAAAAAATGAAAAAAATAAAGAATAAAATAAAGAAAAATGAGTATGCTGAATTGAAAACCTGAAAGGGGGGTCCAGCAAAAAATTAAGACAAGGTTCGATAGATTGAAAACCCGCAAGGATGATCTATGCCGAAATTAGAACCAATATCAAATTCATCATCTCCTCCTCGGAACCATACAAACGGCTTCCAAGCGATCATCGCCGACACAATGCGGGATCAATGATTCATCCAGACTTTCCTCAAATCAGATCCAAGCTATGAACTTGAACTTGAGTCAACGAACCCATGGTCATAGCTTTGAGGGAGTCGTCCATGAAATCCCTAACAAGACAAGTCATAGGGCCAACCATGCACCAACATAAGAGAAGGCTGTTCAATGAACAAAGCCCACGATGCCTATAACAAACGAAGATACATCATATGATAAATATTGTTCATGCATATACACATGCATACATTACATTCGAATCATGACATTTACAGGCAGAAATGATGCCGAACCGGGGCAACACCGTCCTAGTAAATAAGAACCTGCACCTCCAGATGAGGAACCTACAAACAAGATGATGGCCCACTCAAGCCTAAAATCAACATTACAACAAAAGCCTCCTACAACAGAGCGATTATCAGGACATCCCCGAATTTCTATTAAACTTGATTGAAGGGGCAAAAATTTTTGCTTCGTGAATGTGTGTGTGTGTGTGTATGTATGTATGTATGTATATAT
>CATIWQ010034451.1:0-10160 GCA_949673415.1 Euphorbia schlechtendalii
ACTTTATAATAGTCTATATAGATGATATTTTGGTATTTTCAAAAAATATCGAAACACATTTTAAACATCTTGACATTTTTAAGAAAATTGTCATAAAGAATGGTTTAGTTATATCTAAACCTAAAATGCAATTATTTAAAACCAATATAAGGTTTTTGGGTCATAATATAGATAAAGGAAAAATAATTCCTATTGATAGAAGTATTGAATTTGCTTCTAAATTTCCTGATGAAATAAAGGATAAAACTCAACTTCAGAGATTCTTAGGTAGTTTGAATTATATTTCACCATACTTAAAGGATCTTGCTAAAGATGCAGCTATCTTATATGATAGACTTAAAAAAGAACCTAAACCTTGGACTGATAGTCATACTAATGCGGTTAGGTTAATTAAGAAAAAAGTTAATAACTTACGTTGTTTAATGTTAGCCAATCCCACATGGGAGAAAATTGTAGAAACTGATGCTTCTGACATTGGCTATGGTGGTATTTTAAAACAAATTTCACCGATTGATAAACAAGAATATCTTGTTAGATTTTATTCTGGTAAATGGAATGATAGCCAGAAAAATTATGCTACAATAGCTAAAGAAATTTTGGTAATATTAAAATGTGTGCTTAAATTTCAAGATGATTTATATAATCAAAAGTTTTTAATAAAAACTGATTGTCAAGCAGCTAAATATATGTTTGATAAAGATTTTAAACATGATGTTAGTAAACAAATGTTTGCTAGGTGGCAGGCTCAATTAGTTCCATTTGATTTTATTATTGAATATAAGAAAGGAGTAGAAAATAGTTTGCCTGATTTTTTGACTAGAGAATATTTATTAGAAGCTAATAGCTTTAAAATTTCCATTTTGCAGGATGAGCACAAAGGGAAATAGGGGTAAATCCTCTTATAGAGGACAATCCTCACGTGGAGGTAGAGGCCAATATTCCTCTCATAGAGGATTTGTTGATGATAGGGTTTTGGCCCAGCATGGTAGTTCTAGGCTTATAGCCCAGAACATTGCAGCAAATGAGTAGTATACAAAGCAAGAATCTCTTTATAAAGAATTTCTTGCTTTTAAAGCAGCAAAAGAAGGCCAGAGTAATACTCAGGCTGAGGCAAGTAGCTCTTCAGAAAAGGCTACTGAAAATCCTTCATATGCAAAAATTGTGGAGGATGATGAATCTGATGATTTTCCATATCATCAACACACTGAGAAAGAGGTCATACTTCTTTTAGAGGACAATGACATCAGGAGAAAGGATGATGTCTGGAGTCTAATGCAGAAGTACTTTGATACAGGTGCTTCTTTTTCTGCTGGTTCTTATAAGAACATATTACATTTCGAGAATATCTTGAAAGCTACAGGCTCATGGGAAATAACCCATTTTTCGGTTGGCAGTAAGATAGCTAAAATTTATAGTTTTAGCAAGGCAATCATAAAATCTATTATAACCGCTGATCAATGGGGTCTAAGTACCTTTAGGGAAAGAGAATATTCTCATCCTGATAGTAAAACAGTAATTAGATTTAATTACTGGGATTATGTTGAAGCATTCAATAAAGTTTTCTTATATTAAAACCCATCCAGGAAACATACTTGATTTTTGAAATTTTGTCAAAACATTTACACCAAAGATTTTCCAAATTTGCTTTATCATTGGTGGCAATATTTTGGCCTTGGTTTAAATATTTTACCAGGTATTTTTAAAGGTTTATATACTGAGTGGGTTGAAATATCACCTAACTTAATTGAAGCCCAGCATAATAACAAATGGGTTTAGGGTATGCCAATTTCTAATTTTTTTCATAGAATTTGGTATTTTATGGATATTGAAATGGGAACCAGAGTTTCGTTATACCATACAGAACATTCCTTGTCTTTATAGGACTTTTTCTTCTAAATTTTGGAAGAAAATGATGAGGAATAATGAGCAGGGAGTTATAGAAGCTCAGGAAACAATTAACCATATAAAAACCAAAATTGTTCAGTACAAATCTCGTATTAAAACTGATGAAGCCACTCAACATATTGAGGCTCCAAGTCCCTTTGAATTTATTTCAAGGAAGGTTAAAATGCAAAAGAGACATCTATCCCATGAGCAAATCATAGCAACTTATATGGAGGCTATGAAAAAGGATATGTTGAAGAATTTAGGGATTGAAATTCAATCAGATGCCTCTCGTACTGCTTCAACAGTTGGTGATGAGATGATTGCTGAGGCAGAAAACACTCATGCAGAAGTCCTAATAGGAGCTACTGAAGATAATATGCTTCAAGATTCACAGGCGGAAGAAACAGAATTGTCAATAGAACAATTGCTCAAAAATGCTGAGCAAGAAATTTATCAGAAGTTAAAGGGCAAGAAGGACTAAAGGATGTGAAGAGCACGCGCGAGGATATGCATTACACGCTCAGAAGACATGTCACTGTTTTCTTTAATAAAGAAAACACTAACATTTTTGGATTGTCGAGAGAATTATTTGAAAGCATTAATAATACTTTCCGACAGTCTGTTTTTCTTTCTTCCTTATCTTTTCTTTTCCTTTGTCTGTTTTCTTTCTTTTCTTTTTTCTTTGTTATCTGTTATTAAAACAGATTGTATTTTATTTTGAATTTCGGCCTCTATAAATAAGGAGGTTTTCAGTTTCTATGGGGGTTAGAAAATTTTCAGTTTGAGAGTGCTTTGTAATTAATGATGGGTGTTCTTGTTTTCTGTAATTATTAAGGAGGAGCCGATTGACTCTCTCCATCGTGTGCTTAGGTACATTTTCATCTTAAGCTTGTAATTTTTATTTTGTTATATATTGTTTTAATTAATAATATTTTGTTTATACCCTCATTGATGGAGGGCTAATTGTCTGTGTTAAATAATGCCATGAATACTGTTAGGTTATAACATGCGATGTTATTATGCTAATCAGACTTGATATACATGATGAATAATATTTAATTATTTAGAATAATTTATGTTTGTTTTTATCATTATATGTTAATTTTTAGAATAAATTTTTAATTTTTAATATGATATAGAATTTGATTTTTATGGTCTTCTGGAATATTTACCATGCTAGATTTTTAATATAAAACTGGATTAGGTTAAGTTTTGAGACAGTCAGAAATGTTATGAATAGGCTCAAGTCCCATTTAGCCATTTTAACCATAGTTAGGCGTTTAGGCATTTATGTGTTGACTCTGCTGAAAGTAATATGTCTTGACAGTCTTTTAATTTTGTAAAATTGTTTCTATATCCTGAGTCTTATATTGATATGTTTAGCATGGTTTATGTTTTAGTAGGTTGTATTAGTTGAATTTTATATTATATTAAGAATTAATAATTTATTCTGTATATTTTAGATGTTACGTATTTACTGTTTATTTATAAGTATTTATATATATATATATATACACACGTATTTTACTGTTCATATTTACTGTTTATTTATACGTATTTTACTGTTCATTATAATAACTCAATTCATCATGTCACTTCCCTTTATGTTGCTCTTATTTTCCAATATTCGTTTTTATTATTTATTAAATATCATAGCTATTTTTTGCATACTGATTGTTGCCTTTATGCGTTAGGTTTTAAAAGTTCTCAATTTTGAGTTTTACAAAACAGATAATGACATTAAAACACATAATGAATTAAACTTTTGAGATTTTGATAAGCTTGTTTCATACATGAGATGATTCGTTTATGACAGGAAATCAATAGGCCATGTAATAATTAAGTGAATAGTCAATTTATACTAACTAATTAATCATTTTTTACTTTGCTATTTGATCCAATGGGTTTAAATTTTTACATAATATGATTTATGTCTACTAAAAACTAAAATAAAAAAATTTAATATATTATCCGTAAATATATCCTCTTAAAAGACTATTTTGATAAATTTTCAGGTCAAATTTTCTTAAATTCGATGAAGATGCTAAACTAAATAAGATTCTTAGGATGTTAACCTAATAAGGATGTTAAGCTTTTATTATTTTTCTAACCCAATTTTATAAAAAAAAATCCAAAATTATAATCTATAACCTTCTCTGTATTTTATATAGTAAGGTTCTAATATATTATTTTTCTCATTGAATCCACTAACGCTTACTTTATACATTGTTATCAAAATTGTACCATTCGCATATGAGTCACATGATCTCATTCTATTCTCTGAAAAATAGATTATAGTATATGTGTTGAATTAAAAGCCACGCCCCATACACAATTTTATTTGAATTAATTCCATTTCTTAAGATTAAAACCTCCATAATTCTATTTTTCTTTTGACCATTCCTCGCATTAATTGGTATAAAAACCAAATGTTCTCTGACCCAAACAATTTGTTCATTGTCTAATCTAGAATTGCACAAGAACAAACTGAAACATTAGATAAGCAAACTGAAGAATATTAGACAAGAAACACTCACCAAACAATGACTTGGTGATCACCACATTCTTAAGAAAATTTAATAAATGTAAGGTTGTAAGTTCGATCCTCACAATTTACAAACTTGATGAAAAATGTTTCATATTAATTCATGAAGAGAAAATGAGCATTAACAAACGATGTCGCGGGAATCAAACGAGTTACTCCTGCAAGACAACAACAACTTCAGAGGACTAGGCAGGGGCTATCCGGCGTAACCACTCTGATGTCTGAGTTAGTTTCCAAGACATAGGTGAATAAAATGAGTTGTATAGTTGTAGTGATAGAAAATGCTTAACCTCTTCACAACAGTTCCACCTTTTATATAGGTGAGAATATGGTGAGGTGACCGTTGTAATTAAGGCTAAGGTTACGCCTTGGGCTCTTTAAGGCAGCCTCTTTATTGGCCTGCAACGGTTATCTTGATTCTCATGAATACTGCCACATGGCTCTCTCAAAGGTAGCCAACTAGCCATGTGTTTATGTCTTCATTGGTTTAAGGTTGTTGAGTTTTGATAGGCGTATGGGCCTTGTAACTTTGATTTATTAATAGGCAGTTTACATAATTAGTATATTTCCAACAATTCATTTGGAAATTTTACCTTCTAAACTTTTCTTATTTACATTTTTATATTCCTCCTTTTTTAAATTTAATTTCTTATTTTTGATTTATCTCACAAACCGTTTATTTTTTCAATATGCCGCTTTAGAATATTTTCTTCATCTTTATGTTTCCCTTCAAAATAAGATCCATGATACTATACTTTTTCCGAACTTTTTTTACCAGTACGTATTTATTTTATAGTTCTTTTATAGTTGTTACATAGTTTAAGCACACACTTAATTGAATACAAATAAATATAACACAACTATATCAATTTGACATATTACAAGTAAACTATAGCAAAAATATAACATAATTACATCAATTTGAATAAACTATAAGATAACTATAAAATATGAATTTGTTATATTGAATATATCTATAAGTAAACTATATGGTAACTATATGATAACTATAAAATGCAATTTTGTTATATCAAAAATAAATTCAAATACAAAAAATAAATAAAAACACATAAATATAACATGTTTACATTAATTATAAATACTATAAATAAAGTATAATAAAATCATGGTAAAAAAATACAATAAAGTATAATAAAATTCAAATACAAAAAATTAACGTTGTTTTGAAATAACTATAAGATAACTATAAAATCTGACGAGGTTATCATAAAGTGGTAGAAATGTAAATTCAAAACCTTGATAACACACTTTTGATAACTAAATTAAGTAATAGACAAATAAGTAATTATTTATATCAAATATTGTATTTTTGTGTATTTCCCTTTATTAATCCTTATTAGCAACAATTTAATTCATTCATTTCAAGTGGAAATAATTTAATGAGAACCTAATTTTTTAATTATATTTCTACATAAACTTCGTAACATTTCTGAAAACAAGCTAGATTCCATTAATCAAAGTATACAATTGTTAATTAATAATTCATGTGAATTTAGTTGTTACAAAATTAAAATGAATTTAAGGTGAATTGTGTATTAAGGTTAAGATAAGAAAAGGTAGTTGCATTTGCATATGATAGATGAGAGACAAACAATAAATCCAAACTGTCAGGCCTAAAGTATGAACGATAATTGCATGGAAGCTTTTACCCTTCAATTTATTTGTTAGGTAAAAAAACCCATTTCCAATACAGGGAATGCCAACCAGATCTTGCAGTTACACAATTAAAAGTTATAAATATAGCCAACTTATAATAGTATGGCTAGGGTATAGGTAATCTTTAAATAGGAAAACAAATTTAAAGCAGTTCATCTGTACGATTTACTTATTTTTAAAATTTATCTCTATATAATGTTGGGTTTTCTCTTTACATGATTGCATTATTCATTTCTCTAGTGCTTTCTGCATATGTTTCTTTCTCTCTCTCTTGAAAACTATATTTTCATTTCTCTTACACAATAGCCTCTCAGTCATCATTTTATTTCTAAGCCAAAAACTTTCAAATCTGTAATTCTTTTTTTTTTTCTTTTAAAAAGAATTCTCTTCCTTTTCGAACTTTCATTTCCACACTACTCATTCCTCTCATATTTCAAAATTTTGAAATGAAAACGGGAAGCCCAAATACATTATTCTCTTCATCATTAACACAAGTCACCTTCATAATCCTAATTATCACTAACTTTGCATTGAAAGGTGATTCAAAGGGAATCGATGGAGGAAAAGTTAAAGGGATGTTTGTGTTCGGGAGCTCTCTACTTGACAATGGAAACAACAATTTATTAGATGTAAAAGCAAAATGCAATTATTTACCATATGGGATTGATTTTAAAGATGGTCCAACAGGCAGATGGAGTAATGGTAAAACTGTCATTGATGTTCTTTCTGATTCTCTTGGTCTCCCTTATATTCCACCTTATTCTGATCCTAAAACAACCGGTGTCAAGATCATCAATGGTGTTGATTTTGCTTCGGGCGGTTCTGGTATACTAGATTCTGTCGATCCTTTAGTTGTAAGTTTCTCTTCTTCGCTTAAGTCGTGAAGGCTAATTTTAATATACTTGTATTGATTGAGATTGTTTTACATGGAGCCAGGTATTTTAAATACCAAGCTTCCAATATATAACATTTGTCTCCCTTAATAAAAATTAGGATCCAATTGAATTTAACTCAATTGGTACACCTCTCAAAAAATTCGAAACTCAACCTCTACACTTGTCATATATTTAGAGCAGGGTAAATACCCGACTCTATGTAAAAATTCCCTGGTTGCTGTTGCTACGAATACGTACTTCACAACTTTGTATAAAAGAATAATACCAACTTTTTTTGTTGTCTCAAAATCGAAGAAAGTATTTACTCTATTAGTCTATTTTGTAGCCAGAATTACCCAAGAGGGCATTTTTTTTTAGGTCTGCGCTTATGCCATATATGAGATAATGAGATGTAAAATTGTGCATGATAACAAATTGTAGGGTGACGCACCAAACATGGACGAGCAAATTCAAAACTTTGAGAAGACATTGGCACAATTAGAAGCTCAATTGGGTCAAAATGGGGATAAACTTTTACAAAATTATATATTTGTAGTTGGAAGTGGAGCCAATGACTACACAATGAAATACTTTAATAATGCAACCCATGGTAGTATTGAAGATTTCACCTCAACTCTAATCCTCGCATTTGAAGCCCAACTTAAGGTACTTCTAATATATCTTTGCACAACATCTTTTCAACCCTAAGTTTTAAAGTTACCCTTTTCATCGTTACTTAATTCAAAATCACTAAATTGTTGTGGGTTCAGAAATTATACAGTTTAGGAGCAAGAAAATTTGTTCTAATAGCTATAAGTCCAATTGGATGTTACCCGGCTAACAGAAATTCCACACACTGCAATGAAGAATACCAAAAATGTGCGATCCTGTTCAATACTCGATTGAGATCTTTGATTGATTCTCTTCCCAAAGAATTGTGTGCTTCGAATTTTGTTTTTGTCGACACTTTTCAAATCACAATGGACATAATCAACAATCCAACTCCACAAGGTAATCTAAAATTCCTTTCCTTTTTCTACTTACAAAATGTTTCAATAATTCTAATTTGAGAATCTATCAAAATGGGCAGGATTCCAAAATGTAACGAACGCATGTTTTGTAAATACATGTGGACAAATTGGATGCACTGATGGATGGCATGCTTGTCCAAACAGAGACATATACGTGTATTTTGATGAGTTTCATCCAACTCAAGCTGCCAATCTTATTATTGGGTCTAAGGCATTTTCTTCTACTCTTCCATCTGATGTTTATCCCATTAATGTCCAGCAACTATCCATGGTGTAGATGACACTTATCTTAAACTAATAAGTATATAATCAGCTTTAGTTTTAGTTTTTCTCTTTCATATATTTGCAATTTGCTATATACAATCTTAATATTCCAACTAAAAATTTCGATAAATAGTACAAAAACTGTTACGATTACATATGTGAAAATGTCTTTTGTGTAAGCTATGGTTTAGCGAAACTCTGCAACCTTGAACACTCTTATAGTTCATTCGATTGAAGCAGAAACTAAAAAATCGAGATTGAATAGCGCCAACATGTCCGCTGGAAGTTGTTATGCAATCACCAGAAAGAATATCCCATAACCTTACTTTCCCATCTAAACATCTTGTGACTAAGTTGCTTGGTTTTCCCAGACATGTCAAGCAATACACTCCATCTTGCTAAAATATAAAATAAAATAAAAATGTTCATAATTTTTAGTGAAATTTAACTTAAATATCAATCATGCTCATTTAATCAATGTATCAATTATGGCACATTATGTCCCTGCATTTAAGGCTAAGTCAATTTGGTCACCTACCGTAAACATGGAATATTAATATCAAAGTTACGAACTTATGACTCACGAAACCAAATTGACAACTCACCAATTAAAGGAACTAATAGCAAGAAGCTTGGTGGTTTGCAAACACTTCGAGATTTGGCACTGTCAAAGCTCGGCCAGAGTTCGATTCGTGTTCGAAATTTTAATAAACCAAACCAAGCTTGTTAAGGTTCGGCTTGAAGCTCACAAACATGTTCTTATAATTTTTCTATTATAAATTAGTGAAAAACAAATTGTATATGAATGGTGAGTAATAATTATTAAAGACCGAAAGAGAGTGATTACTGATTATTGGTAAAATTAATACTATGTTACTTTTCATTCTTAAAATTATTTATTTCTACAAATGTAAATTGTGCCACTGTTTTTTCTCGGAAATGTATTTTTCAATATTTTTTGAAAAATGTAGCAAAATATAGTGTTACCATGCAATCCTTTTTTTAACTAGTGTTGTTATAATTCGATTTTAATCATCAAAGTTGAAACGTTAAAGGACAACATTTTTGTTTTTCGTTGCAATATGATATATATGGTAGGCTCGCAAGCTCACAAACTCGAACCGAGATTTTCACGATCCCGAGTCTACTTAAAATTTTCTAACCTCGACAAGCTTCGAGCTGAGCCCGACCACTTCTGTTCATGAGCCGAGCCCGGGACTGTTCGGCTCGTAAGCCAGGCTATTGAAGTTTTGAGATTAGACTGAAATATTATAAGGACCGGCAAAATAACAAATTAATTGAGAGACTAAACTTTGCGCTCCCCAACTACTAGTTTGTTACTCCCTCGGCCTACTAAATATTGTCGTTTTAGAGGGATTTCGTTGTCTCTTTTTTATTATTATTTTGTATTTTCAAGATGTTTTTTTTCCAAGTTTTCCATTCCTACCCCTATTAATTTATTCAATTTTCAAGATAATTATATTCTAATCTCCTATAACAAGAGAAGATTATAGGTCAAATTATTTTTATTGACATATTAATAAAGTCTTGAAAATTGAATAGGACATTTATGAAAGGGTAAACTAGTAAATCATCTCATCCGGTTAGTTGTTATCTAAATAACTGTGAATTAGTTAAAACGACAATATTTAGTAAACGGATGGAGTATAATTTTACCTTGAGTTTGGAGATGCAATAAATATTCTCATGAAACTGTATATCTTTATATCATTCCGCCGTCTCATGTTTATTCTTCTCTAAGTCTAATACCTTCTTCTTAAAGTCAATAACCTATGGAAATAAATTAACAAAATACTATATTCTCCAAAACAAAAATGTGATGAATCCTCATACTACATAAAAGCCTAAAAACTATAATAT
>CATIWQ010034469.1:0-24155 GCA_949673415.1 Euphorbia schlechtendalii
ATATATTAATTATTAAAATAATTATAAAACCCATTAAATATAAAAATAAATAAATTATTAATAATCATTACAAATAATATTATTAATAACTACCTATATAAAATAATTAATAAAAAAATTTTAATACCATCAATAACAAAAAAAATTTATAATACTTAAATTCATTTAATTAAAATTTTATTATTCAAATAATAATTATTTTTACAATTACACGTGAGCTAATAATAATTATTATAATATATTATAGCTTGGATTCAAATTATCATTTATTATTGGATTATAAAAACGTAATATTTATTTTAATTAATAAATATTTTTATTTTATTATTCCAAATCACATTTTCTAATTAATTAATAATATGATTATAAATAAAAATATGATTATATTATAGTTACATTAATACTATTATTATATCAATAACACTAGTACTAATTATCACTATTTAAAAATTATTTTTACTATATTTATAATCAATATTAACTACATTAAATAATAATTATTTTTTTATATCAATATTTTTATCATTGTTATTCTTTTTATTATTATTACTATTAATTTTTAATTAAAGATTAATTAGAATAATCATTATTAAAATTAAAATTTATGGACCTGAACTGAATTTAATAGACCTTAACTGAACTGAACTTAACTTAACTTAACTAAACTGAACTGAGCTTAACTGAATTTAATGGACCTAAACTGAACTGAACTGAACTGAACTTAACTTAACTAAACTGAACTGAACAAAATTGAAGGTGAAGAGAACAAGGCATAAATTCTTAACTATTAAAAAGTTTATTGCGAAACTCATTTGAAAACAATAAAAGTGTAATTTACACTGCATTTAATTTTTCATGTTAGAAGATATTTTCTACATATTCACTTTTAACAACTCGTTCTGTTATGGGTTTGAAAATAGGTTTTTTTATAAGCTAAATGTCGATATAATATATTTATTAACAACAGTGTTTTAAAAAGCACTAGGCGCTATTCGGGCGGCCAAAGCCCCCAAAGGTCTGGGCGGGATTTCGCCACTAATCGGCGAGATTTAAAGCTAAGCACAATCAGGTGATGACCTTCAAAATAGCACATAGACCAGGATTTTTAAAACAATGATTAACAACCGAAGAAAGGAAAAAAGACCCACATATATTCAAACGAGAATGAACAACGTCAATATAATTGTGTTTCATGTTCAACTCTCAATATTTATATTCCGGTTGGTTTGCGGAATATAAAGACATAGGTCGTAATCGTTAAAATTATCCCACATCGGTTTGGTCAACAATGTTATAGCCAATTACATATATGCTGCTTTTAAAATGCCTTCTGAGGTGAGTTATGTCATTTGACCATGTATGAAACTTTTATTTCCATAATAATAAATCCCTTAAAAAATTCTTGCAAAATACATATTTTATATCGTTCTATTCAAACGACACCTGATAGTGTAACTAGCTAGAAATGTATGAATAATATCATGGATCCATGTTAAGTAAAAGGTCAGAACTCGATCATTTGTATAGAAAACACGATATTGTGGATGTTTACCAATAAAATATCAACACATAAGCAATATAACCATAAAAAAAGGTTAAAAAAAAACTTAGAGGGAAATAAAAAGGGTTTATGTGTTGTTATTTCGTTAGTAACCATCCAACACAAATCTTTTGTATAAGATATTCTATTGTGATCCAAAGCACCACATGGTTCATGATATATATATAATTTCCACGTAACTTTTTATGACGCAAACTTTAAGAAGTTAAGTACATGATTTCATATATTTTTTGGAAAGATAATGGAAAGCATGGAAGAGATAGTTAAAAAGAAAGAAAATTTACCAGGGCGAGCGTCAACTGTGTGCATGGCCATTATAACCAAAGCAATGAAAGCTAGAATTAAAATCATCTGGACAACATTTGATACCTTAACACCCATTTTTTTTATTCTATGGTATGAATAATATATTAAATTTTAAGTAATTGGAGAACACACAGAATATTGTATTCTACAATTATCTTTTCTTTTCATCTAATACAATATATATACTTTTTATAATTCTATAACTAGGTAGTCTTAGGCGCGCGTTACGCAAGTGTTCTAAATTTTGTGTGGATTATAATCGTGATTTATATTTTTGTTTCATTTAATCATAATTTGTTAGATGCGTTATCTCAAACTGTTTCCAACTTATATGGTAAAATTCTATTTAGATTTTTATGAGAATAAATTAAAATTTGGTGTTAATATTAGAAAGTGTGCAAAATATTATCAAGGTTAGTTTTTATTGTATCGTAATTTAAATATGACACCATTTATAAAAACTATTTCTTAAATAACCTAAAAGGTTATATAGTGGAGCGGATTGTTATTTTGTGAAGTTTTGTATTTGATCTTTATTTTTCAAATAATTTTTTTATTTACTTAGTATTTATGAATCTTTTAGAAGTAAACACATTATTATTCTGTAAATTATTGAAAGATTACAAAATTTCTTAATGAAAATTCGATATAAATACAATTTTTTCACGACTCTTAATTTCATTTCTATTTTTTTTGTGACAAATTAGGAAAAAACTCCTTTTAAATTATTTATATATACTTAATTATTGAGTACATTTTGATTAATAAAAGAGTAAAAGAAAGCATATACATCAAACAAAACACCCTACCATAATGGAAAAAAAATCTCACAATATTGGTCGATTCTTAACATAAACAACAAACAAACGAAAATAAATGATGCACTCTATAATTTCTTAATCTCAAACTAAGATTTTCGATTATCTGCAACCATAAGAACACATGCGTACGCCATAGCATCAACCAGATTTGCAAATCTTGAGAGATTATGCTTAAGAGAGAGAGTTTGGGTGCCGAATGTGAAAGATCCACATATATATTTGTCTTAAGGATGATGGAATCTAACTCAATTGTAAAACAATCAAGATTACGATGTGTAGTAGTGAATCCATGTATGACGAAGACAAAAGCATAGTGAAGGAGAAAAAAAAATACTTGATGCAGATTATTCCAACAAAAAATAACAAACAAAAATTAATTAGACGTGAAAACAAAAGTGAGGAATAAGGAAGACTAATAACTCCCTTCTTCTTCCTCAAACTTGTAAAATTAAGAGGAGTTTTTTTCTAGAGAAAAAAGCTTTGATGTCTTGCAGTGGCGGAACCAGAAGTTTATAAGAGTGTTAAAGAAAAATTTTCAATCAAATTTTTTTTCCTAGCATCGAAATATATCTATATGTATTATTCAAAAGCATAAAAATCCACAATAACAATTGTTCACCTGTCTGATTCATTAAATAATTTTTAAAATAAAAAATCATTAATTTTCAGTCCATTCACAATCCAAATCACAACCATTCAACCACCTTAACAAAAGCAGACAAAACTATGTTGAATGTCCAAAACTTCAACAGACAAAGTGAATGAGAAATAGACCCAATAACTATGTTACCCTGGATTTGAAGCTTAATTGCCTGGCTAGCTATGGTGTTTTGTAGGGGGTTTGAGAATTGAGAGCCTACAAAACGGAATACAATTGTCTCGTCCAATCTGACTGGCAATAGCGATGAACATTTGCAGAGGTTGGCTTGAGATTTGTAGATGTCAAAGAGGTTGGAAGTTTTGGCTAGGTTAGAAATTAATTTGGAGAAAAAGAAAATTCAATCAGCATGTTTAATTAGTACAATTCCAACTTACTATAACGACGTCGTTTTGATTTTGGTCTGCAAAGAAAGAAAAAGAAAAGTTGAAGAAGCTTGTTCATTCAACTTGTGTTTTCAATTTTCCAGGTAGGACATCAACAAAGCAATCACAAGCGAGACCATAATTACTAGGGGAGGGGTTACCATTTCTGGTGCCGAGTCTCGCCACCATTTACCTCCGCCTCCAACTGCTAGTGTTTTAGAATATTGATATTGATTTACTTGTAAAGGAAGAAAAGATTTTATACAAGCATGGTGTTAACTGAAGCAATTTAGTTTGTTTTGTCTTTTAATCTAAAAACTAAAACGGCCTCATTTTTATATTGGTCTGCAAAGAAAGAAAAAGAAGAGTTGAAGAAGCTTTTTCATTCACCTTATGTTTTTGTTGATCCGAAATAGCTTAATATAAACAACAGTGGGGGGTGAATGCTTTTACTTGGTTCTTTTTAGATATTATAAATAATCTTTTCCAAGTTCAGTTTTTAGATGCGTGCTGAGTGAAAATGAGCTGAGCTGGGTCTAAAAACTATAAACTGCTTAACTTCACTGGCACAGTTTGTCTTCAATCGCTGCTGAGTACTTTACTTTTCAAGCAAAACTTACGAAAATGAGAGAGTGATGAATGAGATAAAGCGTGATAAAGATAAGCGACAAAGGTTAGGTTATAACACTTGAGATTTAATTTTAGTTCAGACCTTAGCCAACCTCCAGTCCCCGAATTCCTTTCTGAGCTTTAATCCATTAGTGCTTTCCTTCCTTCCTTAGACGAAGAAGCCTTTACAACGGGTAAACACAATTACAGAAAGTAAATTTCTTTCTAACTACCACTCAAACACACTTTGGGTACCCTTCCCAAAATGTCAATCACTAGTGCAGAAAGGGTCAATAAGGTCGCACTATTTGCAAGGGTTTATATTAAAATCATCCGTAAAAGTTTTAAAAAACGCAGAGTAAACGATCAATGCATACGGTTTTAAATTAACCTTCCTTAATGGTTAATGCGGACGGTTCTAATTAAAGAACCGTCTGTATTGCTTATATTTATGCCGACGGTTATTTAATAAACCGTCCGTTTAACATTTTTAGTACGGGTATTAAGCAATACGGATGGTTAAAATATAAGAACCATCCGCATTACTCGTAAACCATCGAGCAATACCGACGGTTCAAATATAAGAACCATTCATATTGCTCGTAAACCATAATCCCTAAAATAGAAGATTGGCGAGATTCTACCTCACAATTCTTCAATCTCTCCTCTTTGGCTGCTGCTAAATGCCTCCATTGTTCTCCTTTTGAAGACCAATGGCGGCGGTCGGGAGGACTGCTGGAGCCAGGAAGCTATGGCGATTTTGATTGACGCGTGGGGGGAGAGGTATTTGGAGCTGAGCAGAGGGAATCTGAAGCAGAAACACTGGAAGGAAGTAGCTAACATTGTGAGTAGTAGAGAGGACTATGGAAAACTAGCGAAGACCGATGTTCAGTGTAAGAATCGGATCGAAACGGTGAAGAAGAAGTATAAATTGGAGAAATTGAAGATGGCCGTCGGTTCTCTGCCGAGTAAGTGGCAGTTTTTTCAATAGTTGGATCACTTAATCGGTCCGATGATCAAGATCCCCTTCAACGTTATCCCCGTCGGGGCCTCGTGATAAACAATGTTCCGGTAGGGATTCCAGTTGAAAACCGTGACAGTGGTGGTTCGAAACCGCATCAATTTCACCAAGGGAAATCCCAATCGAAAAGCAACTAGTTAATGAAAAGAAACCCAGGGTTACATCACAGAGAGGAGCAAATTCCACAAATTCAGCAAAATCAGTGAAGGAGAAGAAAGGATGGGGGAATTCAATGAGGATGTTAACACAAGCAATGCTCAAATTCGAACAAGCATATGAACAAGCAGAGAGTGCTAAATTGCAGCAAGTGGTTGAAAAGGAGAAAACCAGGATGAAATTCGCCAAGGAGCTTGAATTGCAGAGGATGCAGTTCTTTATGAAGACTCAAATGGAAATTTCGCAGCTGAAGCAATGTAGAAGAGGAGGCAACGCCAAAAGCAACAATCATCACAATGGTAACAATATTACTATTATTCACAAAAATAGCATTAGTGATAATGATAATAGCTAAGGATTTGGTTCATGGTTAATTGTAGGCTTTATAGTTAGATTATTATGAAGTTTAGATTTCTCTCTGACTTCAGTGGGTATAAAGAATTAGGAAGAAACCCTTTTTATTATGCTAAAACTTCAACTTGGAATTTGTAATTTGGTAGTGTTTGGGGGTTGTACTACCCTAAAATTTAATTTTTGATGGCATTT
This sequence comes from Euphorbia schlechtendalii, assembly GCA_949673415.1. Taxonomy (NCBI): domain Eukaryota; kingdom Viridiplantae; phylum Streptophyta; class Magnoliopsida; order Malpighiales; family Euphorbiaceae; genus Euphorbia; species Euphorbia schlechtendalii. The sequence goes on from CATIWQ010034469.1 coordinate 6,044, forward strand.
TACTTTGTTTCCATTGATATTTGATACAGAACAGTGATTACATTTTTATTGTGGCATGTGTCTTTAATATATTGCAGCTTCTTTAAAAAAGTTTGCTTTTTGTTGGTCATATTTTCATGTTGTAGTCATGTCTTGTTCTGATTGGATTCAGTAAACTTATGATCGGGTGATGATTAATTATGTGGATTTGCTTAAGAATCTCAATTAGGCGAAAACATATATGCTCTTAGAATATATGACAGGAACTAGTTCATAAATAATTCAAAACCAGGATATATACACCTTTTTTATCCAAAACATTAGTCTGTTAAATTAATCATATAGTTGATAGCAATTTTAATCAAAGTTGGTCCATCATGAAAATAAACCCCTATTGGCAATATGTGACAGATAACCAACATTTATGCAATGTGATTGGCACACCAAAACACATGAAGAAAGGTGCTTTTCACAATGATTTCCTTGTTAAAAAAGTTATTATTACTTTACACTTTCCAATTATTGGATCAATTTTTACATCACTAATCCAATGATTATAAAAAGCAAAGTATAACCCACTTTATCAGGAACAAAGTTATTGTGAAGTATATAATAAGCTTGAAAGCTATCATTAAAATAAACCAATTACCATGAAACCTGATTATAGTCGGCATTCAATGGACTGTCACGCATGCCAGGAGGAATAGAGATGGACTGGAAAGAAATCAAAGCATTTAATCGCAGATGGAAGAAGTTGTTAATTCTGATACAGTAGATTGTATAGCCTGTAATTGGATGTATTGTAAATACTTTGGAATCAGTTTGTCATTCAGTAGGAAGTAGTTACAACTGTCTAGCAATTCTGTTACAAAGTTGTTACAGCTAGCTACCATATAAACTCAGTGTACAATGTAAACAAAATTAATAAAAAAATACAGAATTCTTTCTCTCTCTTTTCTCTGCTCTACTTCTCTCTCTCTAAACTCTCATTCTCTTCTCTGTTCTTCTTCTCTTATCATTCTCATTTCTTTCTCTCTTAATTCTCGATCTACTCTTCTCTTCCATAGATCGCATCTTAACAGAAGATTTGCATTGTTGTTGTAGATTAGATCTTCCATTATCTACTGACCCTTTTCTTACTTTTGTAATGATCAAAGAAATGGAAAGGAAGCAAATGGTTTCTCTTTATTGGACTTATGTAAATATTTATTTTAATAGGAATATAAATATTTAGAACAGACCCCTTGGATTTTTCAAAAAAAAAAATATTGGTTTCCGAATAGGTCGCCAATATTGAATCTATTGTATAAATATTTATTTAACAGGTATTTGCAAATTAAAGTGTTTTTGATAAAGATTGCACTTGATACCGAATAGGTTGCCAATAAAAATTTAAAAATGGTTGCAAATTTGTCCAAACAGATTGCAATTACATTCTAAAATGTTAAATAAAAGTGGTTGCCATTGTTGTCAATGCTATTAAAATGCCGTTAACCGTAATAGTTACATATTTTTGGCAATTGCATAAAAATATTGCCTATGAGTGTAAAAGGGTTGCTATAGAGAATTAAGACGACCCTTTTACCGAGCTTCAGATAGGTTAAAATGTTGCCTAAAGGATTTTTTGCGAGGGAGAAGAAACCGATCCTTTTTTTTTTTTGCAAAATGGTTGTCTTTTTCACTGTGGCAACTGTTATAGCACTTCAAGCAATACTTTGTTGGGGTTGCATGTATCACCATATATCTCAAAATTGTTTATATTTTACCAATTGAATGCAATTTTAGATTGAATTTGCAATTTTAGATTGAAATTATAATAATTTCTTATTCAACCACTTGTATTACCATATTAAAAGAAGGAAAAAATTGGACTTCAATTATCTTAACTATACGTTTATTTAAACCAAGTTTTAAAAATTGTAATTATTCTTTTCAAATTTGAAAGTAGGGAGATATAAAACCCATACATAGGCAATAATTAAAACATGGATTCTCAATATTGGAACAGACCCGACCTCGGCCTAATACATACATATGTAACATTTGTCTACATCTATCTAAGTTAGTTACGCCATGTCACCATCATCGATGATTATAAAATGACACATTTATAGACCTCCCATGACGCGAATATGGGAACACCAATAATTGAGTATAAAAATGACAAAGAAATGAAACTTGAGTGGCGAGATCCATTTCTTATTCCAATTTCGATGTCTAATTCAAGGAGTGCTCAAGCAGCTTTGATTGAGCGAATCAAAGAGATTTCAGTGATTCAAAGTTTAAGTTAATATGCAATAAATTCTAACAAAGTTATCTCGAGCAAAGAAGAAGAATTCTTAATTTTGATTCAAGTATGGAATGGTGGTTCAAGACTTGGTCTAATTAGAATTAACTTAAGTGAGCTTTGGACACGCATGTGTAAATCACATGTTAACCTATTGGGATCTTGGCTAATTCTTATTGGATCAATAACATGATGGAAGAATATGAAGTGGCTATTACATAATGTATTATTTTAATTTAATTATATTTGTTTTATTATTTAATAGTTAGTATACTTAGTTTCCTAATTTGTTTCATATTTCAAATTAGGGTAGGATTCTTTTCTTATGCTTTAAGGAATTCAATCCTAAAGCTATTAGGACTTTAGTATTTTATTTTTAGGTAAATTCTACATATAATTTCGTGCCTTAGGAATAGTAGTATTATATATAGATATCTTTTTATTTGTATCAGATAGTTTTTTATGATTAATTTGTGGAATTTCAGCTTCTTTTTTAAGTTCAAGTGATTGTGATCTTGTTCTTGAAGTCTTATTTTGATTGTAATCAATTGTTGTGGCTAGACAATTGAGAATCAACCCCATAATAGGTTCTTTCATCCAATTCGAAAGGTTGCGTTAACTATATGTTAGCTTTATTATTCGTTTTATTTGCTAGGATTGGTTATGCTATTACTACTTATTTTACACTCTGATTTTAAGTCTTTTATCCTATCTTTTTGTGTTTCATAAACCTCAATTCACGGTCAGGACATTCATTGAGTTTGGTGTAGCCGGATTCACATCAATTGGTATCAGAGCACAGTTTGAATTGTGGTTTTAATTTTGTCAAGTTTATTCTTTTAATCGTAACTTTTTCTCTACAAATCGGATTCTAGTGTTTCAAAATCCATTGAATTTTTAAGAGAAAGCTTTAAAACTTTATAAAAGACTTCACACCTAAATTCATTTTACAACATAGTCTAAATTGGGTTCGAAATTCGGGAAACTAATTTGTTCAAGTATTTCTTATTACTTTTTTTCTTATTGAGTTTTGCATTTTTTTCCTCTTGATAGTTTAGGATATTTGAAATTGTGTTTCTTTTCTAATTATAATTGTCTCTTAGGTTCTTAGTTTAAGCTATCTTTTTTTATTACTACCATTTTACTTCTTGGTTATTTGATATTGTTTGGCTTGATTCATTGAGCTTGATCAACATAATACTAAAGAACATGGATTACTTGTGAGTATTCGAATCCTTTTCTTTTCTCTTTCACTAATAGTTTTTCTATGCTGTTTGTCTAACCATGTCTTGCAAGGATAGGGAATCCTCCTCCTATGAGGTGGATCTAAAAGCGGTAAGGAATGTTGTTGTAGGAATGAATAAGTTGAATAAACAATTGCTTAAAATTAAAGACGAGCTTAAATAATCAGATTTTAAAGGCACGTACAAAAAGCACAAAACACATACTTACATCAAAGATGATTACAAGGAAGAGCAATATGATCTATACTCGCGAAGGATCTCTAGGGAACTGAATCTTGAACTCGTTGTCGTGTCCAAGATAAAGTATGTAGTGTGATTGTGGATATTGGTAGTTCTTGTAATATTGCTAGTACGACCATGATTGAGAAGTTGAATTTGCCCACAATTAGACATCTAAGGCCTCATAGACTTCCACTTAATGATAGTGATGAGGTGAAAGTGACTCGATAAACTTTGGTCAATTTTTCGATTGGTAAATATCATGATCAAGTTTTATGTGATGTGGTACCTATGCAATCATGCCATCTACTTTTAGGTCGCCTGTTGCAGTTCATGAGGCCATTCATAATGGCAAATTGAATAAAATCACCCTTGTTAAGGAAGGAAGACGTTACTGCTTGTTACCTTTGACACCTGAGCAAGTTTACGAAGATCAGCTTCATATTCAAAATTCAATATCTAATGAAGGGGTTTTGGTTAAGGCGAGGGAAAATAAGAATATTAAGATCAGTAAGGGTGAGAAGAGAGACGAGGAGAGAGAAAAGGATAGTGGGGTGAGCGAAAGAGTTGAGAGGAGAGAAGAAGGTAATGGTGTCGTAAAAGCTAAAAAATTTTACGCCAACATGAGAGTTCAAAGCTAGATGAAATTACTAATTTGAAGATGTTTTCATTTCATTGCAATGGTTATAGCTTTGTTGTAACTAAATTTGACAATTCTCCTCCTAGTGTGGTTTTCTCTATAATATAGAAATTTGATGATAATTTTCTAAACGAGATTCCATGTCAGCTACGTCCTATTCGAGTGTTCAAATATCTGATTCATTTTGTGCATACACCATCTATACCGAAGAATGTCAAAGATTTCCTTGACGCTGAGCATGATTCGAGGGTGAATCATTTTTAAAGAGAGAGGGAATGACACGAATATAGGAACACCAATAATTGAGTATAAAAATGACAAAGACATGAAACTTGAGTGGCGAGATCCATTTCTTATTCCAATTTCGATGTCTAATTCAAGGAGTGCTCAAGCAGCTTTGATTGAGCGAATCAAAGAGATTTCAATGATTCAAAGTTCAAGTCAATATTCAATAAATTCTAACAAAGTTATCTCAAACAAAGAAGAAGAATTCTTAATTTTGATTCAAGTATAATATGACTGTTCAAGACTTGGTCTAATTAGAATTAGCTTAAGGGAGCTTCGGACATGCATGTGTAAATCACATGTTAACCCATTGGGATCATGGCTAATTCTTATTGGATCAATAACATGATGGAAGAATATGAAGTGGCTGTTACATAATGTATTATTTTAATTTAATTATTTTTTTATTATTTAATAGTTAATATACTTAGTTTCCTAGTTTATTTCATATTTTAAATTAGAGTAGGATTATTTCTTAAGCTTTAAGGAATTCAATCCTAAATCTATTAGGATTTTAGTATTTTATTTTTAGGCAAATTCTACATATAATTTCGTGCCTTTGGAATAGTAGTATTATATATAGACATCTTTTTATTGGTATTAGATAGTTTTTGATGATTAATAAAATTTCAGATTTCGATTGAGGAATTTCAGCTTCTTCTTTAAGTTCGAGTGATTCTGATCTTGTTCTTGAAGTCTTATTTTGATTGTGATCAATTATTGTGGCTAGGCAATTGAGAATCAACCCTATAACAGGTTCTTTCATCCAATTCGAAAGGTTGCGTTAACTATATGTTAGCTTAATTGTTTGTTTTATTTGCTATGATTGGTTATGCTATTGCTACTTCTTATTTTACACTCTGATTTTAAATCTTTTATCTTATCTTTTTGTGTTTCATAAACCTCAATTCACGATCGGGACATTCATTGAGTTCGGCGTAACTGGATTCACATCATCCCAAGATAACCAATTTCACCCTTAATGATTAATCAATTATTCTCTCCACGATAGGAATCTCATTTAAGCATTGAATATTCTATGTCCTTCTCAAGCCTTTCTTTGTCTACTTAGCTTCAATCATGTGAAGGCTTTGAGTAATTAATAATATTTTTTATATATATTAATAAAATTAATATATATATATATATATATATATATACACACACACACTCAACAAAGTTGGAATTTTGACAAGAATGCATTCAATTTATGCAACTCATTGTCCCCTTCTCATATTGTATATATTGTAATACTCTTATTCCTTCAAAGAGGAAGTTACGGAAGAAAAACTTCCTTCTTTTATCTCAAATTCTTTGCTTATATTTTTTTTTCCAACTACTCTTTCTTACGTTCTTTGATTTCCATTCTCTGGTGATAATATATTACACTCGGTTGAGTTTGACTAGCGTTTGTTGTTGTATCCTGGAAGATAGTTTACCATAGGAGGAAAAATCTAAAGGAAACCGATTTGGGCCTCAACATAACCCTTTCGCTTCCAAGTAAAAGATTTATTTCGGTATTTCATAATATTTTATTTGGTATTTTTATAGGACTTTTATTTCTACGATTTTCATATATTGTGTAATTCAAGTTACTAATATATCTTTTATTATTTTTCTCTCCTTTACAAAGAATTATTCATCATATTTTCTAACAATCTTAAGATAGATTTTTTTAGTTTATATTCTTAAAAGAGACGAACAAGATACTGTAACTTGGAGCATCGTAACTTGGATTACCGCAACTCTAGAATACCTTTATTTCTAAAAATATTACTTGGACTTTTTCAGGATAAAGTACTTGACATATTTTGGACGATTCTTTTGGGACTTGATTTGGACTTATTTTGAACGTATATTGGACAGTAAAAGTGACTAAAAAAACTTGATATAATAATAATTAAAAATAATAAATACTAAATATATATAAGACATACTACTTTAATTGTAAAGAGGTTAATTAATTATATTTGTTGTAAGATTCTTATATTTCTTGTTTATTCTATAATATTAATTATTTAGAAGGAATCATTATAATAATTATGATATTGAAATTGTTCTTACTTGTTTGGAAAATTCAGATGACTGATCAGATCGCACACAATGAAGGCATTAATTCTAAAATTACTCAAAGCCAAAATGAGCAGAACGAAAATGGACAATATGGTCCAATTGGTTCAGTGCTTGTTAGTGTGTCACCAGTTGCATCTGTACTTGTTGGTGAACCAACTACTTTTGACTTTGTTGGTTCTAGGCCAACTACTTCTAGATCTACATGTTTCGGTCCTTCACGAGGAAATGAAACTGGAAATATTTATGAACAAGCTAACCAAAATAGAAAATTCCATCCTAATGGTTATGGACTAAATGGACTTTCGAGTTCTAGGCTTGTTTTACCCAATAATCAAGGGGCTTCGTGTTCATACCACATTATTATACTTGAAAGGCCATAAAAATTCAGTGGTATGAATTTTAAGGTCTGACAACAGAAAATGCTTCTCTACTTGACTAGCATACATTATGACCGATTTGTGAAGGAAGATCTTCCTATTGTACCTAAGGGAGTGGTTGATCCTTCCATTAAATTAGTTGTTGATGTTTGGAATCTTTTTTATTTCCTCTACAGAAACCACATTCTTAATGGTTTAATTCCTAAACTATATGAAGTATATAGTGTGAAGTGTACTAATAAGGAATTGGAAATCACTTGATAGAAAATATCGAATTGAGGATGCTAGCGCTAAGAAATACTTAGTTGGTCAATTCCTAGATTTTAAAATGATTGATTCCAAATCTATTGTAAGTTAAGTGCAGGAACTTCAACTTTCGATCCATGCAATGGAGGCTGAGAAAATAGGGACAAGTGAATCATTTCAAGTTGCTGCAATTATTGAAAAATGGCCACCAAGTTGGAAAAGCTCATTTCAAACATAAGGGAAGGAAATTTCCGTTTAGGATCTCATTGCTCGCCTATGCATTGAGGAGGAAAATAGAAGATCATAGTGAAAATTTTCTGTTAATGAAGCTATGGCAAAGGCCAACGTGGTAGAGGTCTATAAGGACTCTAGAAAGGGTAAGCAACTGGTGAAATCCAAGTCTAATGTGGGACCAAGAGGAGGCATTTCTAAGAAACCAAAGTTTAATGGAAAATGCTACAATTATGATATGATGGGACACAAACCTTCTGACTGTAGCAAAAAAGAGTAAACCAGAAAGTAGCAAATGTTGTTGATGGAACTACGCAAGATGTATATGACATCGACCTTTGTGTGATAATTTTTTAAGTCAATATGATTGACTCGAACCCTAGAGAATAGTGACTTGACACTGGTGCTACCCGACATATATGTTTCTACAAGGAGTCTTTAGTTGGATTGACTCTTATAGAGAATGGGGAGAAGCTTTTCATGGGAAATTCTGCTACTCCCAAGGTGAAAGGACATGGAACTATGACTCTAAAAAAGACTTCCGACAAAGAAGACAAACTACAAAATGTGTTGTATGTTCCAGACATCAGGAAGAATCTTAAATCCGGGACCCTCTTGAGTGCACATGGATTCAAGATGGTATTTGAATCTCAGAAATTCATTTTTTCTAAAGGGGGTATGTATGTGGGAAAGTGATATGAATATAAAGGAATGTTCAAATTCGATTGTATCTCTTGTAAGCATGATTCTATTAATATAAATAAGAACAATGTTTCTGCTTATATGGTTGAGGCTTTCTAATTTATGGCATAGTAGACTTTGAAATGTTAATTTTGATACGTTACGATGTTTAATTAAATTAAATCATATACCGACATATCATATTGATAAAACACATAAATGTGAAACTTGTGCCGAGACAAAATTAACAAGATCTTCATTTCAATCAGTTGAAAGAAATTCAGATTTACTCGGTTTGATACATACTGATATTTGTGACTTGAAATTTGTTCAATCAAGGGGAGGAAAAAAATATTTTATTACCTTCATCGATGATAGCATAAAGTATTGTTATGTATATTTACATAAAAGCAAAGATGAAGTTATAGAGAAATTTGTACTCTATAAGAAAGAAGTAGACAACCAACTTAATAAGAAAATTAAAAAGGTTAGAAGTGATCGTGATGGTGAATATGTTGCACCATTTGGTGAGTTTTGCTCCCAAAATGGAATTATTCATGAAGTAACACCACCTTGCTCTCCTCAATCAAATGGAGCAATTGAACGTAAAAATCATACTTTAAAAGTGATGACGAATGCAATGTTAACCAGTTCTGGTTTACCATAAAACTTGTGGGGTGATGCTATTTTTTCATCAAATTATCTTTTGAATAAGATACCACATAAGAAACAAGACAAAACTCCCTATAAAATTATAGAAAGGTGATATCCTTCATATGATTCCTTGGTCAAAACCACAAATGATGGATATGTTATTTTATGTTTGTATGTTGATGACATACTCAATGTTGGAAGCAATGAGAAGATAATAAAATATACTAAGAATATGATAAATTCAATATTTAACATGAAAGATATGAGACTAGTGGATGTAATTTTAGGATTCCAAGAAACGCTCACAATACGGTCTCATATTAACGCAATCACGCTATGTAGATAAGATACCTGACAAGTTTAACAAAGGTGATTATGGTATAGCCAAAACACTGTTAGACGTCAGATCGCATTTTTCCAAGAACAAATGTGAATGCATAGACTAAGAGGATTCTACAAGGGTTATATGTAGTCTAATGTACCTTACAAGTTGTACAAGGCTAGATATCGCTTATACTATAATCAGTTTAAGCAGATTTATGAGTAATCCTAGTATAAGCCCTATCAGAATGCTATCATGAGAATTATGGACTACATTATACGAGAGAACCTGTTGTAGTAGAAGCATATTATGATGCCAACTAGTTGCTAACATTAAGAATTTTAAAGGTATAAGTGGATATGTGTTCACTTTAGGAGGATGAGAAACATCATGGAAATCCTTAAGATAAACTATTATAACTCGCTCCACAATGGAAGTTGAATTTGTAGCCTTAGATAAAACAAGAGAAGAAGCTGAATGGCTACGAAACTTCATAGAGAATATTCTTGAATGGCCTAAGCATGTGCCTCCAATATGTATGTATATATTGCGATAATCAAGCATTGATTAAAAAAGCACAAAATGTAATGTATAATGGCAAGTCGAGATACATGTGTCATCGACATAATACAGTTAGACAATCGATCTCAATAGGAGTTATCTCTATTAATTTTGTAGGATCAAAGAATAACTTAGCGGATCCACTAGCAAAAGGGTTAAATAGAGATCAAGTTGAAAGACATCTAGAGGAAACCCATGAATATATAAGGCGCTATGTGAAGGAAAACCCAACCACATTTGACTGGAGATCCCCAAGATCTTGGTTCAATGGGACAACTTAATTACTTAGACCTTGTGAGGTCACTATGGGGGTAATCTTGTGTCCATTCTATGATGTAAATAGTGAAAAAAATGGGTTAAGGGGTAAGCAATGAGAATGCTTTTAATGATTATTTATGCATTAATAGTTGGGAAAAAGATGTAAGAGTGAAGTTGGGTCACTTCAAAAGAAACTAATGGGGCTTAGTTATCTTAAACTCTTGCAGAACTAGGAGATGTTCATGATCATTTGAACATAACCATGAGAACTAAAATCGAGTTAGAATTAGTATTTATGTGAGGTATATCATCATTTACCCTTACGTCATAATAGTTCAAGGGCATCACGTCTACTAGTCAGATAGTAAAGTAAATATACTTTCACAAGGAAAGGTTCATGGCTTGTAGTCCTCCAATCATCCTATTCAAATATTGATTATATAATGCTATTGTTGGTCCGTGATAGCTTAAATAACTGAGCAGAGGGGACTTGGTTCTTTTTAATATTTATAAAATTCTTTCCAAGTTCAGTTTTGAGATGCGTGCGAAGTAACTTATGATGTGCGGTGGTCTAAAAATTATAGACTATTCAGCTTCGATGAACTAGTTTATCTTCAATATGTGCTTTGTACTTTACTCAGGTTGGATTGATTTTTCAAGTAAGACTTATAAAACAAAGAGAATGATGAATGAGCAGATACACTATAAAGACAGTGACAAGGAATTAGAAATTCAACACTTGAGATTTTATCCTGGTTCAGCCCCAAGCCTACCTCTAATCCCATTATTCCTTTTCGAGCTTTAATCCACTAGTGTTTCTTTCCTTCCTAAGATGGAGAAGCCTTTACACTGGGTAGAAGCGATTACAAAAAGTACCTTCTTTTCTAACTACCACTCAACTTACAGTTTAGGTACCCTTCCTAAACGGTCACTCAAATATAATCAAAAATTTGCGAACTAAGGATTTTAACTAATAAAATACGTTGAATCCTTTTACAATGTTAAATCTAATTTCTCTCTATTAAAAACATATGGAACAATTTGTGTTTTCTTTAAAATGCTTGAGTTTGGAATTTCTAAATGCTAGGAATAATTTGATAGTATTTTAGCTCTTAAAAAATTCAAGGTTATTCACCAAGTTTGAATGTTTGCTTGAGTGTTCTAGTTATACTTGAAGGATTTGAAAGTAACTATTGTAAACTTTTCATCCTGACTTGATCTTCAATTTCTCTTCTCTTCATAACTTTCAAATTTGTCCATTTGAAACAAATTCTACGACGTTTAGAGATAGAGAATTTGAACATTGAGGCATGAGATTAATCAGTTAATCTTGATGCATCAAAAACTAGTTTAATTCAAGCAATTTCATTCTGATAGAGAGGCATACGAGATGCAACATGGAGGCTTGAGATTTGCCTGATTATTGACGTTGCAGAGTTGCATGGAAACATTGACAGTTAGAAGATACCTTTTGCGTTGGATGCTAGTGAGGAATCTCCAACATTCGGTACTGACACCTTTTCGTTGTGAGGACCACTTGAATATCTTCTTTAATTTCAATGCTTTTTCTCCTAAAAAGAATTAAAGGAATATTTTATAAGCATATACTTACACTTATTATCTTGATATTTTCAATCATAAAATGATATGGTTTAGAGTCATTTTATACTTCATATAAAAGATTTCACATGGTATGTAGTTATTTTTTATGCAAGTGTAGAAACTAGGTAAATCTTAGGATTTAAATGATCAAAGATGGAATTCTATGCAAAAAGAGTGAAAAAGGTGTAAAAATATGTGTGGAATGCAAGGAATTGGCTTAGGATCGAAGTTGTCAAAGATCGGCAAAGTTGCAAAGAAGAACCATGAAGAAAAGCACATGTCATGATCGTGATTCCTGTTCGTGATTAGACAAATCATTCTCGTGGCTTTCTATCATGATCGTGACTTGTCATTCTTCACAAATAAAAAGTTACCAACCAATGTTCACAATTGCGACACGTATGTCACACTCGTGACTTGTGACGGTTTTGGATAACTCTTCTTAACTTCTAACCGCCGGATAAGAACGATCAACCTCCATCAACCACCACCAGTTGTCAAATGAAAAGACAAGTTTTGGGGATAATGAAGCCACGAAAAGGTACCTATCCATTGATGATAAGGATGAATTCTTGCATCCAATCACATTGAAGATGATGCAACCCTTCACCAATGGACATGACTCTTCGTTTGGATAAATGCAACCCTTCGCACTTTATAAATAGAGTTCACATCAACCAATTTTGAAGGATAATGCATGGGGAATAGATGAAGAAAATGTGTATGACATAGATAGAGAGTGAAAGTTATAGATTTCGCTAGTTCAAAGTGTTAGAGAGAAAATTGTATAAGTGATTCGATTCTTGTTTCGATCACTAGATTTCTCCACATATTCGAGTGATTGTTGTGTGAGTGTAATTGCAAAGCACTTATCAATAAAAGTTTTTATTCTTCAACATTCATTTATTCAATATTCACAAAGAATAGCATCTTAGCGGAGGTTCTGTATGAGTCGAGACCAAATTCAAAGTAGACGTAGGAATTGCGGGAATTGACGACTCCCATTACAAGAGTGGATACGGTTTGATCAACTTTAGCTTTCACTTACATACCTTACAATTTTACTTTATTTTCTACTTATACTTTATAATTCGAAGTTTATGATTTGTCTATGTGTCATAACGAGTATTTCATCTTACGTCATTTATATTAATCAAGTTATATGCTTTTGAGTTGACTTTAAGAGTGATTTCTGGGTTAATGAGATTGTGTATAATCATTGGATATGTGATTATAACGCTGTTTAGTGAGCCAACATTTTTGGAGTAGTAACTTGCTAAATATGGCTATGTGAGAGCAACCCGTACTAAGCATAGTATTATTGTTGTCCAGGTTTTTATAAGTGTCATTATTCGTTTACCCTAGATTTAGAAAAGTCATTTCATGTGCTGCTCTGTGGTGAATTTTATAATATTTGGGGGTCTAGAACCGAGTTTGTTGAAGTTATCTAATACTTAAGATAACTTTGATTATTTTGCATATTTTACTCTACTACACTTGTTCTTAGGGAATATCTATATACTTTGCATCTTCTCTAATCTGTTTATGCATCTATTTATTCATTAGTTTACCATTCAAACCCTTAACCTATTTTATTTTCTTTCATCTTGTAACTCTATTTGATATCTAGAACCGAATCCCTTCCCTGTAGAATCGATATCTTTTAAAATTACATCGCAACTATATACTTGCAGTTATCATCATTTTTCTATTTGATAAGCGGTACTAACAACACCTGTTCATATTTAGAACTTTTATATTATCAATAGAAAAGTGGCGAAAAAATTTCCATCTCTAATAGATAGTAAAAAGCAGGTGTGTTATTTTATTCTCTAAGGGCTCGTTTGGTTGGCGGAATCGCTATTCCATAGAAAATTGGAAAAACGAATAGAAAATGTAAAGTATATGCCTAGAATCTATCATCAGGATTGAATAGCTATTCCTAGCTATCATAGAACTCATGGAATTGCTATTCCTCCCTCTCGAGAAGGAATAGCTATTCCATGAGTTATATGATACCTAGGAATAGCTATTCCATCCGACTGTGGGTTTTATGCAAATGCTCCTCCTTTTTTAACATTTTTTCATTCATTTTTCTTCTATTCCGTGGAATAGACATTATTGTTCGCCACTTTTCTACAGATAAGTTTTAACTTTTATGCAAAGAGTTTAGCAAAATATCAACGGTGCCAAAAACTTATTCACGTGAAATATAGGTGTTGTCAATACCCCTTATCAAATAGAAAAATGATGATAACTGCAAGTATACAGTTATAATGTAGTTTTAAAAGATATCGATCCCATAGGGAAGGGCTAGTTCTAAAGATCAACAAGGAAGATAAAATAAAAATAAAATAAAATAATGTATAGTTTTTTTTGGATAGGAGGGTTAGAATGAAATATGAGTAAATATAGGTATGAAAGATTAGAGAATCTAAATATATAGATTTTCCCTACAAAATAAGGAAAGTAGAGAAAACATGCAAGTTCAACAAAGATGTTACGATTCACTAAACTAATCTAATAGACTCGGTTCTAAATACTCAGATGTTCAATTATTCACCGCAGAGCAACACATGAAATGACTTTTCTAAACCTAGCGCAAACAAATTAAGACTATTATATAAACCTGGACAATGTCAATACTATGCTTGGTATGGGTCGCTCTCACATAGCCACATTTAGCAAGTTACCATTCCAAAAATGTTGGCTCACTAAATGGCGTTATATCACAGATCCAGTGATTATATATGATATTGTTAACCTCGAAACTACTCTTAAAATTAACTCTAACGCATATAACTTGATTAACATAAAAGACTTAACACGAAATACGCTTTATGACACATAGACATATCATAAACTTCAAAATAGAAAGTATAAGTAGAAAGCAAAGCAAAGTTGTAAGGTATGCAAGTGAAAGCTAAAGTTGATCAAACCATATCCACTCTTTAATGGGAGTCATCAATTCCCACAATTCCTGCATCTGCTTTGAATTCTATCTTGGCCCATACAGAACCTCCGCTAGGATGCTATTCTTTGCGAATATTGAACAAACGAATATTGAAGAATGAAAACTTTTATTGATAAGTGATTTGCAAGTAGACTTATACAACAATCGCTCGAGAATATAGAGAAATCTAGTGATCGAAACAAGGATTCGAGCCACTTAAACATTTTCCCGCTAATGCTTATGAACATAGTGAACTCTCTATCTACACACACTATATATAACCCTATAATTGCTCTCTCATGCTCTCCTCTCTGGTTGCACTATATGTTGCACACTATGCATGAAATTTGTGAGGGTTTGGGGCCCTATTTATAGAGTTTGAAGGGTTACGTCTATCCAAATGAAGGGTTGTATCCATTGGTGAATGATTGCATCTCTTCATTGTGATCGGTTGAGAAGCTTTGATTTAATCCATAATGGATAGGCACCTTTTCATGATTGGTTGACTTCTGATAAGTGTCTTTTTGTTGGTAGTTAATGGTGGTTGATGGCGGTTGATCATGCTTATCTGAAGGTTGGTAGTTAAGAAGATAGAACCAGAAAACCGTCCATGTCGCGACTGTGAATCTTTGATTGGCAGACTTCTGTTCTGAAGAAGAACAAGTCGAGACCGCGAATGATTGTTGTGACCGTGAATTGAGTTTTTCTTCAGAATTCTCCTTGCAACTTCACCGATCTTTGATAGCTTCGATCCTAAGCCAAATCTTTGAGTTCCACGCATCTTTTCACACTTTTTTTTTCACTCTTTTTCATAGAATTCCACTTTAGATCATTTTATTCCCAAGATTTACCTAGTATATACATTTTGCATAAAAAACAACTACATACCACGTGAAATATTATATATGAAGTATAAAAATGACTTAATTCATAGTGTTTAATGTGTAAAATTAATATGATATTAAGTGTAATACACTTATCATACCCCCACACTTAACTATTGCCTTGTCCTCAAGGTAAATTCAACAAAAGTGTATAAATTGGTAAACAAGTTCTCACCTCATTTGGCGAAAGACTATTGCAGTGTGTACTACATTCCACGTTGTAAAAGATTTCAAGTAGAAGTTTGAAATTTCCCACAAATTAGAAATGTGCAATTTATATAGCTTAGTTGCATACCTTTGTTCTTAATGGAAAGTCAATCGTATCGCATCTTCATATAAGCGTTATATGCATACTCGAATATTACCTTTTCTTAAGCGTAGTAAAAAGTATAAACGACATAGAAAGCACACTTTGATTAATTTCTCTCAATGCATTTTTAGGTAACCTAGGATACTAAAACACTCTCAATGATTGCATTTTATGCTCCATACCACTCTCCCCTTTTTTCAGTTTTTGCATTTTATGCTCCATACCACTCTCTCATTTTTTTTCTTTTAAGCTTATGTTTTTGAAGTACTTTGTACTTTGCACCCATTTTTCGTGCTATGCTTTCTTTTCTTTTTTTTTCACTCAATGAATGGTTGCAGTTTCTGCTCGGTACCATTCGTCACCTTTTGCATAATTCATTGGTTATTCTCTCTTTTTTTTTTATTTTTCTTTAATACCCTCATCCTTTTTTGGTCAATTTCAAAGTATTATGGCTATGGTTTCCTAACACTTTAAACACACTTAATACTTATAGGACTTATTCGAGATTTGCATATAAAACTCAAAGTAAGAATACCATCAGATATTACTCCATTTAAATTTATCGAAAGCATTGAACTAAAACTATATAACTTATATTAATTCATGTTGCATCGAAATATAAATCGAAACTTACTTGGAATGTTGCTCTCGAATGTTACTAACCACTCATCCTTGCCAAATTAATCAATGTTGTGCTAATAATGCTCAAATTCAACACGCGTCCAAGTTTTGCACTAACATCAAACGTGTAAATACCTAACACTCACAATAACCTTGGAAAAATGTTAGTAAAGTATAAGAATAGATAATGTATAAATGTCATGAAAAATAACAAAAATTTTAAAATTCTTCGATTTTTCTTTTTATTTAATTTTTTTTGGATTTTATGGGATTTTTACAAATGCCCCGCCACACTAAAGAACACAATGTCCTCATTGTGAGACATTATAAAAATCAAAATTTTAAAGACACAACTAAAATAAAATAAAATGAAGGAAAGAAATTGAACCCGATTTACTCCTCCGAACTTGAATCTGATGGACTCGAAGAGATTTCCAAATTTTACATTCTGAAGTATGCATCTAATTTCTGGTTTAATGATATGTTGGATTTTGTCAGTTGACGAACATCTTGTTGAATTGCGGCAATATCCGGGCATGCTTTATCGACATCTTTCATGAACTTTCCTCTCCAAGTATCATTCGTACTTCCTGAGGCTTGTCTTGAATCACCACTCTCGAATTGCATTTCCTCAACATCTTCTTCTGCTGGTTGGTTTTCTCGAGCAGTAAACTCTTACATCGGTCGAAGCTTTCTTATCCTTACTTCATACGATAGGAACGTAAATTTTCCCATTTCTTCTTTAACCAATCCCGCTCTCTTCATGTACACTCCTCCCATAAAATTAAATTTCTCCCTTGGATTATATTGGTATGGTAATTGATTTTTCGCTCCCAAAATTATCCCACAAATCGTATTTGCGCCTCCAACTCTAGCTTTTTTATGTGTAGTCAGACTAGCGATGGATTCCAAAATATACATCAGAAACTTTGGTCGAAACTGCATAACTGCACACTCCAATATTTCTAAGTCTTTCATTGACACTTTAGTTATTTCATGTCGAAAGAAAAGACTTTGAGAGATAAACTTGTGAAGGTAGAGGAGTCTATTACTGTGAATATTCTTGTTGGATGAGTTCATAACATCGTAACAATCTAATCCTGTTAACTCGGTCCAAACGTCCGTTAACTCATAATCTTCATCTTTCTCAACCTCATCATAATTCTCTCCTAAATCAAACCAATTGATCAAATCCATCAAAGTGAACGTATATTCGTCACCTCCATTCCTGAATTTCTTCTTTAATCTATTCCCATCATCAACAACAGTAACCAAGAACTCGTTGACCCATTCCTTGATAAAAGGAAATCGCTTAAGCACAAACTTTTCCAATCCAAACAGTGAAAAGTATTCCTCTATTTCTGCGTGAATCCCAGCATCAATAGCAAAAGTAGGATCATAGAAAAGCGTACCATGAAAATCGTAGTTCCTGATTCTCAAGTATCTTTTCACTATAAATCGGAAAGGGATAACTAACTTCATTCTGTCTATTCATCAATTTCTTCTTCCCTTTTGATGAAGTTGCTGTAGCCTTCTTAGGAGCCATTGAAATCAAGAAAGAAAGTTTTGTAGAATAGAGAAAACTTGATTTTTGAGAGTTTAGAGATTAAGAATAAGAGGTTTTTGTGAAAATAACACATGAAAAGAGGTTATTTATAGGGAAATTAGGATAATCATTGCCTTTC
>CATIWQ010034480.1:0-19740 GCA_949673415.1 Euphorbia schlechtendalii
ATAAGTAAATGGTTTTTATGAACTTCTGAACTTTGTTTCAATTAGCTCAAGTACAAACAAATAAGATTTAAGTGTTTGCTGGAAGAAGATTGCAAGTAGATTGAGAATTGGTTCACTCTTAAATTCTTTTGTTAAGATTCGGCAACCTTCTTTTATAGAGGGAGAGAATGTTTCCGTTGATTTTTTTACCGTTGCTAGGAATTCTGCCGTTGTCTCCCAATCTTGTTTTCGTTAACAATTCGTTAGAGTAGCTCGTCCAACTCTAATCCGCGCCATGCTGTGTTAGGTTGATTTTGGGGGTCCATTTTGTACGGTAGTTGTAGATAAGATTTGCAGAGAAATTCTTGTTCCTGATTTTGCAATAACTTTTGTCTTATAGTGGACTTGGGGACAAAGCACGCGGCGACATTAAATGCAAAGTCAGCTTTTCTTGACTTTTGACGCCGAAAGACTAAGTTGACATTTGCAGAACATCAGAGGAACTTCTTCAGGTTCTGAGTCTTGAGAATTCTTCTGAATTTCTAATTACTTCTGAGGTGTCGAGGCTCTGCTGACGTGTTCTGTGGCTTCTGAGGCAATTTGCTTCTGAACTCAGAACTTACAAAACTAAATTATCTTCAGAATCCAACAGAATCATTCCACAAAACTCTTAAAACACAATAATTAATAGAAGAGATAATAAAATATGAACCTCTGTCATATGCTCCTAATTCATGAAACTCTTAATAACAATTTATGAAAAAGAAATATCAACTATGTCTTAAAGCATATAAATTTGCCAAACTAACTGAATTTCCATCCCTCTTAAAAACTAAATTAGAAATTAGAACTTGATCACATTATATGGCAATGAAACTATTCGACGTTTACCTCAAAACTGCATTCAAGAGAATACTGAATACAATAGACAACAATTAGGGATTTCAATGTCATTTTCATTTTTCATCGGATGTGTTCTAACCATAGGTCAAGACCTCGTAGTTACATTTAACCGTAAACCTATCATATTCCCTTCAAGAAGCAGACAGAATAATACAATTACAGTTTATATACCCCAAAACCAACAACAAGAAACAAGACTGATAAGAATAAACTGATTAAACATACCTTGCAGCTTCAATCTCGGTGTCAAAAAGTCCTATGTACACATGTCATGTCAAATTAGGGATTCTGAATTAGGTAAGGTGAAAACGTGTTTATGTCCTTTAATTTATATTTGTATTTACTTTTAATATTTCTTTTTACTGCCTTTTGATCTAAGCAAATAAGAGAAAAGAAATCAAAATCCTATAAAACTTGAAAAGAGAGTCATAATTATTTTTTCTTGTCGTGCTACAAGCATATTTAGTTAACCTTTACAATATATACGAACTTTGTTAAGCTAAGTTATTTTGATGCAAATATTTTGCCAGTAAATAAAATTATGTGTTGTTGTATAAATAAGATAAATGAAATATAAAAAAAATATAAAAAACTATTAACTATATCAAAACTTTAATTGAAAATTATATATTTCTTCTAAAAATTATAATATATCATCATGTATCTCACAAAATTTGTAACTAGAAAGAAAGTTGTTTCAACCAAAAAATAATGTCACAAACTTAACAAATTATTTATTACAATTATTTTTACTTGTCACAAATTTAACAAACTATTTATTACAAATATTTTTTTATCGTCACAAACTTAACAATCTTTATATTACAATTATTTAAATTTGTCACAATTTTTTTTCATTACAACTATATATATTGCCACATATTGAAAATTTTTTGTTACATCATTTACTTGTAACTAAAGTATTTTTGTTTCAAGTCAAACTTACTGTCACGGAAACTAAAAATTTTTTTGCAACAATATTTTTATATTGTCAAAATAATAGTTTTTGTGACAATACAAATTAATTGTAACATCTTATAAATTTTCAGTTACAACTTAAGTTGTAACTGAAAAATATTAGTTACAAGCATAAAAAATTATCACAAAAGGATCTACTATATGCGATATTTTTATGATAAATTCTCACACAACTAATTTTTGTGACAACAAAAATTTCATTGTAACAAATAATAGACTTTTTGTTACAACTTTCTTCGTGACAATTAAATTCTTGTCACTTGTAGTGTAATTTCTTGTAATGTCTTTCTGACTAGAATACATCTTATCTGCTAATCAGATCATTGACCATACCAATCATCTCTGGCTAGGTCCAGTAAACTCCAGATTTCTACTAGCACCTAGCGATTGTGACTTTGTAGTAAAGCTCATAGTAAAAAGGAGTTGTTAGTTTTGACTGTGAGCAACGGGAAAAAATGAATTTAAAACTTAATTTCTGGTAAACTTCAATCTCAAACTGTATTTCTTTATTTGTTGGGAAAATAGACTTTGATTATAATACCTAAATCATTTAAAATTGAGAGCTAAACTAGAATGTGATTTGTAATATTCTATTTGATTAAATTAAGCATGTTTGAAAATTATGATCACAAATACACTTGCGCAATAAGACATCTGTTAGTATCCAAAATAATAATAAAAATACTCACACTTTGGTTTATATGTTACCATTTGTTGTTGCATATATTTTTTATAGTGGTATTTTTTTCTGAAACAAGAAAAAACAGTTGTTTGATGATCCTAAATAAAAACACTAAATTATTTTTTATTAGATATGAAAATCTGTAAACAAAGTTCTCGAAAAGTTGATTATTTCCGGTTTATTAACAGCCTTATGGGCTGCTGTTTGCTGATTTGAAAAAACAGCGTGTTTTTTACAACGGAAGTTGGAATAACTATTGTCCATCTTATGTCATGATCGGAAGGCTGTATCAACATCCTACCAAACTTTTGAAATAAACAAATGCTAAATTATGCTTAGCTAGCTAGCAGCCTCAATAAGATAAATGAAAACATTATGCATATAAATTTAATCTTAATTTAATTTGATTTAATTATAAGTGAATTTGCATGTTGCATTTGAAATAACTTGCTAGTCTGTTTCAAGAGTAAATGCATGTGATACATGTTTGAATAAAAGTTGATTTAAATATAAGCTAAATCAATTTGTGTCGGTTCATTTACAGTTTTTGAATTCTTAAAATGTTTCCGTATTCCTCTCATTTTGATAAAAATATAACAATTTATCCTTTTATGTCACATGTTAGCTTGTGGTTGAAAAAAAAATATAAAAATTTGTTTAAAAAAATCAAACAAGACATTAATACATAAATGCACTGTTTGAGATAAGAAAGGTCTAAGAGAATTCTTTCAAAGTTCATGATAAATTGAAGGAATTATATTATGCCATAACAAAGGTCTACGACAATTTTTTCAAAGTCATTGATAAATTGAAGGAATTATACTATGCCATGATTTTTTTTGTGGAATGACAAGATAAAGACGGTGACATGCATATGCATATAAGATTCTTACCTACTACTCTTTTACAATTTGTAAGCATCTACTGGATTCCACCGCGCCGTGAATTATCGTCGAGTATCTTTATCATCGATTGATTCAATAATGTTGAGCATCATACTCTAATATCATGTAAACATCTATATGTAACACATAAAAAATAGTAAAAATAGTTAATATAAACATTTTATGTTCTGACCAAACAATATGGGATTAAGATTTTAATATCTAAATAACTATGGAAATTGATTCATTGTTTAAAATTAATTCATTAAAAATTAAATTTTATTGAAATGACAAAAAATACACGAGTCAACTTCATCCAAATTGTAGTAAAAAAAAATAAATTAGCAAAACATACTTGATAAATTAGAGGTTACATTTTTTGGAAGAAAAATGTAATATTATGAACCATGGAATTTTTTTAACTACTTTTTATTAATTCGGCAGATTTCTTCTTTTTTTTTACCAATTTTACGTATTCTAATGAAATTTATATCACTAAACTATGATAAAATTTCGAAAAAATCCTTCATATTAAAATTGGAGAGCTTCAAAAAATAAAAAATTTCCATTTCAGGAAAAATTGAACTTGTAAATCATAGAAATGTTGGACGTACAAAGTGATGGGCATAGTACATATGCAAAACAGTATCCAGAGGTTTCTAGAAGAACCTAACTGTACTTCCGTTTAAACTTGAAGCAACAACTGTGTTATCAATTGTTTGGTGTTTGTTTTCTTAAACTCTCAGAACCTTTACCAAAATACTCATCCATCCAGAGTTTTAGCCAACAAAACAACTTACATTCGCCCTACTTGTTATAGAGAAATACATTTTGAAATCGTATTATATTGTTCGTTTGCTTGTTTGAGCAGATCTGTACAAGATCACTGATTATGCTACATTATTTGTCATCTTTCATAAATTGCTGATATGTTTCATTTTAAAGGAAATTATCTAAAAGATCGAGTTACTTAAATTGTAAAAAAAATCTAATACATATTTCGACTACATGTTGATGAGACTCAAACACATTAAAATTTTCGGGTTCCATCAACTAACTTGTCAAAATATGCCTCAAATAATTGTTCACATCAAATTACTCAATTGTTTTAAAACCTCATATTATTACAGATTTCCTTTAGTTGGAAATAAAAATACAAATCCTATTTTTTTTTCTTCTATTTAATGATTATTTTAGCCTCTCTTTTTCCAATCGTGGCTTGCAAAATTCTAATTTCTTTAGATAACTTTCTTAAAATTTCTATAATTTTTTCCTGCGAAAACTCATGCAACATTATACACGATAAATACGTTAATTGTTACAATAAAGTATCTAAAGGGGGCATGTATTTGCGTCTACACTATAGATAAATAGACCAAAAAAAGTTCTATATCTATATTTACGTATGATTAATTACCAACTTAGACTTTTGGCACCATATGTATGAATATATGATAAATTTTTCACATTAATGTTTCAAGGTAGAAGCTGAAGAAACGTGAACATATTGTACATACCCTAGAAATTAAATTTAGAATGTTTAAATTATAGGATTTTGCTATATTTGACATCTAATTCATGATTATCTCTCTAATTTATATAAAAATAGAGTTATTGATTTTATAATGTGTTATTAATTCTGGTCATGACAAATGGGATAGAAATTTCGTTTCAAACTGAGTAGAAAGGAAATAATGTAAGTAATTTGTTAGAGACATGGTGGAAAACTAACTTAAAAAAGAATTAATCCTAATTGCAATATTAAATATAATAGGTGAGAGCTTGAAGTTATTAAATAAGACTTGTTTATGTCTATAAATGGTGAACAATATCGAAAATTTTAAATCTTAATGTCTCATTATTTATACGTCAATAAATTCTCATCACTACAATTTTATTTTGGTCTAAATTTTATTGAAGTGTATAGTCATATTTAGTCATTTTCATCTTTTACTAGAGATGCATTCATTTTTTTCCCAACAAACTCTATAAGTGTAGAGTTCAATTAACATTAGGTAATAAAATAAGTGGCAATTTGATGAATAAAAATATTCAGTTGGTGGTTAAAAACAGTTATACAAATAGCTAAGGAGTGGGAGACATGAACTTTACCAAATACATGTCTATGAGTGAAATATTAATATATATTAGAAGAATTAGTGGTATGGAATATTTCCAAAATACTAAAAGAATATTTTAGTTTTAGCTTAAGCCATCCCTCAAGTATTATTCTATAGTTGGTCAATAAGGGCATTGGCTATATATATAAACAAATAAAATGTTGCCTAGTCCTATTTTCTTGCTGCGTTATTTTTTGGTTGTTTCAGCAAATAATAAGTTAGACAAAATTAAGTAGATTATATATTATCAGCAAAAGACATTTTTTCATAAAATCTCTGAAAATAATCACGCAACTCAGATACGTTTCTACCATATATATATATATATATATATATATATATATATATATATATATATATATATGGGAAATTACAAAAAAAAAATAAATAAATGTTTGACAGAAATTATAAATACATATTTCAACATGCTAACGATATTCAAATTGCTTTATGTCATTTATGTATATGACAAATTATGTATTGAAAATAATATTATCACTTATAAAAATCTCGATTCTCATTTTCATTGATTTTAACTTATTACTACCTCCGTTATTTTAATAGTCATCTTAATAAAACAATTAATAAGGGTATGCAAGTATTAATCTATCTTTAATGACTTAAAAAATGTGCATTTAATACTATGAAAATAACAAGAATAAATAAAGATATACATGGAAAAAAAAGATGAAAACATATCATTGAATTTGGAAATGGATTACTTGTTTGGATTTTCATACTTGGCTAAATGGATTACAAAAAAACGGAGAGAGTAATATAACTATTAGGAATAATATAAAAACTATAATTGGGTTTTACCTATCAGCTTAAGTTTTGGGTCAAACGAACTCATGGGCAACTTGGATCTAAAGATCGAAGGTTTGAATCCTAATAGTTTCATTTGTTAAATCAATTGCAATACATAGTAGTTGGGTCTTGTTGTACCCGGTTCAAGTTTAGGGGACATTCACGTGTAGGAAAGTATCATGTTTAATATAAATATCACGATCGGGTCTTAGCTATCAACTTAAACTTTTAGATGAAAGTGACGTGGTAGTAGTAGATAACATTTAAAATAGCAAGGCAAGTAGCCTATAATAAAGCAATTGACATTACTTTCCCCAACGTAAAATTGTTTTCTTGTGCTTTCTCTCAAAAAAAAAAATATATATATGCTCAAGGTTACAATTTACATAAAGTAGACGGATGACAATGTATAATAAACTCAAAATCATCTGAAGTAATTTGTAGAAACTAGTATATATGCAGCTTGCAAGTTGTAAAAACCGTAGAATAACTAAAATTGATTTTTGTTGCGAAATCATGAATGTATTTTATTTAAAAATAATAATTGCGTTTGCTTATGAGCCAAAAAGAAATAAAATTTAATTTTCAACTTACAAAATTCTACAAATAAAAAAAATATAAGACATTTAACCATACAATTGATAAATTAAAAGTTGTTTATACACTAATTGTATTAACTAGATGCGGAGGAATTAGCCATCATCTTTTTTTCTTTCTTGATTCGGTCTACTACTTCCAAACTATTCTTTATCCCTGTAAGAAATTTATCAAATTACGTGGCGTAATCGGTGCCGTAGATCTCTTTAGGAAAAAGCCAATAAAAATAGCTAAGCTACATCTCTTTTCTACACAAAATCTCACTACAAATACACACAGAGTTTGAAATTCTTTTACATTAGAATTTTGTTCCTTTACCCCAAATGATCACATATTATTCTTTACAGATGAACACAGTGGACTAATTCGTAGTATTGCTCAAAAAATTGGATTATCACGTATACTTTATTCAGCAAAATCTCAACTACTACTACTACTCTCTCTCTCTCTCTCTCAAGCGTTGAAGTTGTGTGTAGCAATCGGTTGAGAGGTGTTTGTCTTGTTTTCAATACTAATATTTTTCATTCCAGGTCAAGTTTTGCTTCTACAAGCGTGGCTAACCAAACAGGCTTATCTCAATTTCTGATGAAGTCGTCGCCGTCTCCGTCGTCGTTTTACGGAAGTAGCCCCAATTTTTCTAATTACAGCCGTACATTTGATTTGCCGGATGATAATGACGACATTGGAACAGCAAGCGACGGTGAAATTGGCGGTGCAATGTTGCCGATTTTCCTCAATGATCTCCGGATGAATAACAATCAGGATTTGGTTGAGGTGACGCTTGAGGTCGATCATGACTCCATTTTTGTCTGTAGTGTGAGGCCGAATCCTGCGTCTACTGCAACGTCGGATCCTGGCGGTGGAGTTGATGATAGAGCGGCCGGCTTTTTAGGGAGGAGTTTATCGGCGACGTCGAGAATCCGCCGGACGTTCGGGTGGCTGAGGTCGAGATCGTCGAGGACAACTGCGTCGGAAACTGAGGACCGAGCGATTTCAGCTAGAGATGCGAGGAAAATCAGCGCGAAATTGCAAAGGACGAGATCGGGAGCGCAGAGAGCGCTTAAAGGATTGAGGTTTATCAGTAAGACAACCGGAGAATCGAATGAGTTGTGGAGGCGAGTTGATTCGCGATTCGATTCACTCGCGAAAGACGGATTGTTGGCCAGAGAAGATTTCGGTGAATGTATAGGTAATCAATTGACTAACCAAACTACACATTTCTGCAACTTAATTGAGCTTAAATAATTTAGTTCAGATGAAAATTCTGATCAAATAAGTGTACAGGAATGGTTGATTCGAAGGAGTTTGCGGTGTGTATATTTGATGCGTTAGCAAGAAGGAAAAGGCGACGAATATCAAAAATTAACAAAGAGGAACTTCATGAATTCTGGTTACAGATAACGGACCAGAGTTTTGACGCGCGTCTTCAAATATTCTTCGACATGTGAGTCTATCATTCATTCATTCGGTGTACTGATTTTGCGGCCATGAATTGACACTCAATTTCAGTTTCCCCCTTACGAAACATTGCTGACGAAATTGCTGAAAAAAAAAACTTTATCCTTCTCTTTTTGGGCTTTTGGCCCACCCATGATTTTGATTGGAAAATGAATCAGATCACTTTTTTCCTCAATCACGTAGACTATTAAATTTATGAGGTAAAGTGTTGATGCTTTTCAGGGTCGACAGCAACGGAGACGGACGAATAACAAGGGATGAAGTGCAGGAGGTAATTTTAATTTTAATTTTCTTGATTTTTATAATTTTGCGATTCATCCTTTGATATAAAAGAAACTCCAATTATTCAGCTTTATTTACTGATCAGATTTATTATTAAATTATTGAATGAATTTTCTCCCGTATCTATTGTTGATTGACAATTCAGTCAGTAATACTTTTTCTTTAAATTTGGGTCAGTAATACTTGTAAGTTGGAAAGCGTTACAATTTGTTAATTTTGCGATATTAAAAGTTTAGGCTAGTATCATTTCAAAATCGTAGCTAATTGGCCTAATTTTTTTTAATCACAGCTTATAATGTTAAGTGCCTCTGCCAACAAGTTGTCCAAGCTCAAAGAACAAGCTGAAGAATATGCATCGTTAATCATGGAAGAATTAGATCCGGAAAATTTTGGATATATTGAGGTACAATCTTATATCCATATAATTCAATAAAATTACATATCTGACTAGACTGTGCACATTTTTTTATACAAATGTATATAGCGAAATTGAGCATGAACCTCTTCCATAAACTTAGTTTGCAGGTTTAGCTACACTTAGATCATATTGAATGCATTTTTTAAATTAGTAGAGCATTTCAAGTATACATATTCCAAATTAAACTCAAATAACCAATGTATTAACGTACATGATTGCGAATTTGGTATGTCAATACCACAAGGGAAAAGGGGCTAGAAAAGTCTTATTAGTTATTAATGCCATTACCATCTGACTTTAAGAAACAATAATAAAATTGTTCTTTTTTATTTTGGCAACATAGATAAAAATAGTTCTTTTTAGGTGGAGGTTAGGAAGTCGATTTCGTAAGAACAATTCTAGTTTATCCAAGAAACTAAAATTTCCAAATTGTTTTGTTTATTTTCTCGTTTATGGTTTATTTAGACGGTAGCATAATTATTGTGCCCCGAGTTTGAATCTTATGCAATGATATTTTCATTTTAAATACAGAAACGTATTGGTGGTCCTTTGAAAATTAAAAATTCAGTAGGTAGTAAAAGCTCATGTTTCCAACTTCAATTAATTAAAAAGGCAAAAAGAAACCTTTAAACAATTAAAACAAATGCGAGTCAGCTGTGATGTAACACTTGGTCCAATAGGTTGTCAACACAAAAGTGCATTTTGTCACTAAACTTCATACTCAAGAGCAAAATCAATTGATAAAGTTTATCCTCAAATATATAAATTTATATACAAACCAACACATTATTTCAATTGGTCATAAAACAGTGTAACTATAACAAAAGGTATAGATATATAGCAAACTTGGTATGGAACCATATGTCCTAAATATAATTTTTTTACACTTTGATCCTTTGACATTTTATAAATTAGTATATCACGTTTGTGTTTGGATGATAAAAGAAAATTGGCAAGTGTTGAAACAATCATTTATGTGCGATGATAATAGCACTTTGAGATTAATTTTAATAAAAAATTTGAGAATGAGTTAAATTTGAGATATAATTCCAAAAATGCATAGAAAATAAAACACAAAACATTATATAAAACAGCTAAATTTGTAAACTTTTAAAAGTCATTACTGAAGAGAGTAATTGATATTAAAGTTAATTTTACGCAAAACTCACTTGTAAACAGGAGTGGAATTACATTGGTATTTGATCCTTTATCCAATAAATGTGTTCAAATTTTTTTTTAAATGATTGTGGGTTGAAACTTCGTGAATACAATTTGGAGTTGAGAAGAGTTTACCTCGTAGAATTTTTTTTTAAATGATTCTTTATCCAAATTGTATTCACGAAGTTTGAACTTATAACCTCGCACTCCTTAGATTTTCTTAAGATGATGGTGCCACTAAACTATTGTTGGTAATTAAATGCGTTCAATTAGTTTAAACATTCATGGAGAAAATTTCCCATTGTTTAGATTTTGAATTGAAATCGCCAAGACTAACATAAATGAATTTTGATCTTTTGCTATACATCCTAAAATTTTGTTTGTGCCATTTATTGTTTTTTCAGTTGTGGCAGTTGGAAACACTTCTACTACAGAGGGATACATACATGAACTACAGCAGACCACTAAGTACAACTAGTATAGGGCAGCGTCAGAACATAAGTTCATACAAACCCCAGAATGCAATTCGTTGGCTAAGTTTCTTTTTGAGATGTCTAATAGTAGAGAACTGGCAGAGAGGTTTTGTACTAATGCTGTGGACGATGATAATGGCTTGCCTATTCGCTTGGAAGTTTTACCAATACAAGAATAAAGCTGCATTTCAAGCCTTGGGCTATTGTTTGTGCGTCGCTAAAGGCGCTGCCGAGACTCTTAAACTCAACATGGCTCTAATTCTTTTACCCGTTTGCCGAAATACCCTCACTTGGCTACGGTCAACTAGAGCAAGGTTCTTTGTTCCTTTTGACGATAACATCAATTTCCACAAGGTAATAGTAACATTTTCTATTAAGTTAGCTTTTGGTTACAACTTGCAACCTATTGAAACTTAGCAATCTGAAAATAAAAACCGAACCTTTTTTTTCTTGTAGATAATTGCGAGTGCAGTTGTGGTCGGAGTAGGTCTTCATGCAGGAACTCATTTATTATGCGACTTTCCACGTCTGATAAACTCACCACCGGATAAATTTGCCTTGATAGCATCTGATTTTAATAACAAGAAGCCTACATATAGAGACTTAGTGAGTGGTGTTGAAGGTGTTACAGGGATCATAATGGTGGCGCTAATGGTTATAGCCTTTACCCTAGCAACCCGCCAATTCAGGAGAAATATGGTAAAATTACCAACACCCTTCAACCGATTGACGGGTTTCAATGCGTTTTGGTACTCGCATCATCTTTTCTGCATTGTATATGTATTGCTGCTAGTCCATGGAACCTTCTTATACTTTGCCCACAAATGGAGTCAGAAAACGGTAAAAAAATTTCAAACACAGCCTATTAGTACCACCATTTTCACTTCAGAATCAACATCTGTAAACTAAAGTTAAGCCATTTTCAATCTTTTCAGACATGGCTGTACATCTTTGCTCCCTTCTTACTTTATGCAGCTGAACGGAGTAAGCGAACATGTAGATCAGAACATTATTCCGTGCAAATATTAAAGGTAAATCCATTCATATGTTCATATTTTTCTAGATGTACTTATTCGAAACAATAAAATCTGATATTAAATTACCTTATCATCAAAGGTATCTATTCTACCAGGAAATGTCTTCAGCTTGATGACCTCCAAGCCACAGGGATTCAAATACAAAAGCGGGCAGTATATATTTCTACGCTGTCCAGAAGTATCCTCCTTCGAATGGTAAGTTCTTTTTTTAGACAAAAATGTAACAATGATAGCTTGATACTGAAGCTTTTAAACAAACTTTACAGGCACCCATTTTCTATAACCTCAGCACCAGGAGACGACTATCTCAGCGTTCATATACGTATAGTGGGCGACTGGACACAGGAGTTGAAGAGAGTTTTCACCGAGGTAAATGATCCATCAACTGTAATCGGTCGAGCCGTATTTGGTAAATTTGGACATTTGGATCACAAAGGGTAAGTAACTGCTAACTGAAAATCTCTTTCCATCCCAATTTTCGAAATAAACCACCTGTGAGATTATTAACTCACAATGCAAACAATCGCAGCCACCCAAAATTATACATCGACGGTCCATATGGAGCTCCAGCTCAGGATTACCAGAATTACGATGTGTTGCTCCTTGTGGGGCTGGGAATCGGAGCTACCCCATTCATAAGCATTCTGAAAGATCTCTTGAATAACACAAGATCAGCAGATTACCAAACGGTAAATCTCGTTTTTACACCTGTTTTTGAAAAATTCTAGCTCCTTTCTGATTTGTCATATGCCCATGGACCAGGATTCAAACACTGAAACGAGTCGGTCAGATTACAGCTCAAACAGTTACAGGTCTTCAAGCATGGCATCAAGCACGAAAAAGAGGGCACAAAGGACTACAAACGCTCATTTCTACTGGGTCACAAGAGAGCCTGGGTCCTTCGAGTGGTTCAAAGGAGTAATGGATGAAATTGCAGAGATGGATCATAAGGTATGAGTCGAAAATCTCGTTTTGCATCTTTTTTAAAGCCGAAACTTAAGATTTCCAAAACAATCAAACAGGGTCAAATCGAATTGCATAACTACCTCACAAGTGTCTATGAAGAAGGAGATGCAAGGTCAACTCTGATCACCATGGTTCAAGCTCTTAACCATGCAAAACACGGTGTTGACATCCTTTCCGGCACTCGAGTTAGACCTCTTCTAAGAACATTTACTTCACATTGTCATTATTGCCATGAAGAGAAAAATACTGAAAAACATATGGCGACATTTTCACGGTACTTTCTCTTCTTGTAGGTAAGGACACACTTTGCCAGGCCTAATTGGAGAGAAGTGTTTATGAAAATAGCTGCAAAGCACCCATTTTCAAGAATAGGTAAAATTAGGATTCCACACTTTGTGTTATTACGATAAGCGAAGGATTTTAACAAAATGAATGGTTATTAAAACTGCAGGTGTATTCTACTGTGGGACTCCGATATTAGCAAAGGAACTTAAAAAATTATGTCAAGAGCTGAGCCACTCAAAATCGACACGATTCGAGTTCCACAAGGAGTATTTCTAAAGGGATTCAAAGTATTCAAAAGTATTACTATTAACCCCCACCATCATCTTGTATTTATTGAAATAATCAAGTAGAGTATATACATATGTATACATATTGCATATTCATTATAGCATAGCTAAATGTAAACGAACACTGTCACATACGATTCATATAGCATTGGTTGATGTTTACTTGATGTAGAAGATTTGAAAGAAGAAAAGAAGAATACAGAATTTCAATTATTGGCAACAATCTCCATGTTCAAATTATGTTCGAAAACACGAGATGACTACTGAAAAAACAAGGATTACATATCACTCTTAAAACCCGAAAAGAATTCAAATATAAGAGTAAAATCTCAAGAAATTTGTTCACATATAACAACAAAACTAACAAGGATCACCTGTATATAAAAGAGATGTACCAGTATCACTCTTACCTAGCTAGCTACAACTTCTCCAAATCACGGTCTAGAAAAGAACATCAGCACTTACAGATGCAGAAAAAAAATTCCGGCATTAATCATCTTTGAGTCTCCTCAAGAGTTTTGAAGCCCACCTTCGAACACGTCTCTTCAATGTAAAACCTACAAAAACTCCAGCAACAAAGAAAACTGCACAGAACTTCGAACAATTCCATAGCGAAACCATTTGCCTGCAAATGAGGAAAGCATAAGAAGAAACAATAACACAAAGAAACTTTTTTAGGGTAGTTACAACAAAAATAGGGGGAAAATATAGCAGGGGCAGCAGATTAGTTCCTTCATTACAGTCAACTGTAAATTTCTGATGCAGAAAAATTATACCAGACACTAATGTTTCCGCCTTTCATTTCTGTTTCAGAATAAAAGATGTAATTTTGTTTACTATGATTTAGGAAACTGTTTCCTATTGTCCAAATCATAGATTTTTTTCAATCGATTCTCTCAATCAACGATTTCCAACATTTATATGTGAATACCAGATAGATAATAGTTGAAACATATATAATTTACACTGTTTTCTTTTAGTCCAGTGTCAAATTCCCCTTCCCTGCTACGTAGCTGAGTATTACTAAACACTGCAACCAAAAGCTTCTTTCACTAATTCACTAAAATCATAGAGCTACATTTCTATTCACAATACGAAGGACATGAAAAATAATGACATTATAGAACAAAATCAAGAGCTAAAACATCCTGAATCAAATGATCAACTTACTTATTTCATTCAATTCGCATAATTCATAATTCCAAATTTGCATTAGTCAAGTTATCGAGTATAAGCCTCGAATAGATATAACATGAAGGATCACAAACTTAAATAACATTAAAGCAAACACATAAAATCTAAAAGCGAACAAAAAATGCCATAAACTGGAATCATAATGTGCTGCAATTACCTGGCAGGCCTAGTGGCTAAAATGTGCGATTGATCAGAAGGAAAAGCTAAGGTTAATCCTCCTCTTCCACCAGAATATGGAATCTCAGACGAGGAAGGAGACGAATTCAATGATTTCACGTCCTTCGAGATGTTGCGGATAAATTTTTGCGCTTCCTCCATTTTGCTTGAAACTGAAGACTATCAAAGAGAGAACTGGCGGGAGAATATGCGAAATTAGATGAACCAAATCGTGGGACTATTTGGCGAAGCAGATGTTGACTGAACTCTGAATAACGAAGAAGGATTGGGAAATTTGAAAGGGGATTTGAATTTTGTGAAAAATTAGGGCTTGGACGGATTGCTCTGTAGTGCTCACACACATGGGGAAATTACACAAGAATCCACGCATCCTGAAAATGAATATGATGGTAGAAAAAGTAAAAACATAAATTAATTTTAAGAATACACTGTAAATATTTATAGATCCGGTCTTCCAATCTAATCCTTAACATAATTTTTCCCTACACATGACAATTGCTAACTGTAGCAATAAGTTGCGTTTTAGGCCCTGGGTTTAATTGAAATTAATACTGTACTCTTTTTTCTGCACAGTCAGTCGATTTCTACTTTCAAATTTTGTATGCAAATTAATTAGACCATATGAATTGACTTCGTTTCTGCTTGTATTTTTACGAGACAAGTTTTATAATTTAAAATAATTTTTTATATTTAACGTATTGAAATTATAGTTTGATGTTTTTTCAATTATTTCGTACAGTAATTACTTATTTTGTGCATAATCTATTTAATTTCAATGCATAAAACATTCATGAAACAACAGATAAATCACGAAATACTTAAATTTTCATTTGGAGAATCAACATGTTATATTGATCATGCACATAATCATCAACCCTTAATGATCCACTAAGTTATCATATTAAACTTTTATACATCGATTGTCAAATAGGCATAACATTGAACACATCGTGTATCAAATATACAGTTTCAATATACCAAACGCAAAAAAAAAAAAGTAATATTTAGACACCCTCCATTGTTCCATTTCATCTACAACATTTTGAATTGATTGGTTCCTACTAGCATCCTCAAGATGCAGTGTTTTTTAATTGAACAAGAAATCTTAGTTTAAAGTTTATATTTTATTGTTTGTTAATTCAGAGATAAAAAAATTATTAGCAACAATAACATTAAACACAACTGAAATGGACCAATATTGAATAATGAATAGTAAATCAACTTAAAAGAAAAGGATAGTGTGAATCTCAGGAAGTTATAGGAAGAGTCCGATATTGAACATTTCTCGGACATGAGGGATATGTGTCCCAAAATTATTAAATAGCATTACCCTCTATTATTTTAATTCATTTTAAAACATATATTAATGAATATTTCTTCAATTTCCCAAAATTCACCGAGCAATCACGAGATAAAAAACAAAAGGGGAAAATGGGAATGGGGTCAGCAATTGTCCACGCCAAAACACCCATCCATTTCTCATTCCCCCAATGCCCAACACTCATTCCTTCCTTATCATCTTCCTCTCCAATTCATTCAACAAATCAAACATCAAATTTTGAGGGAAAGACTTTGTTTTTTCTCTGTGACATAATAAATGGCATCCATTTCTCTGCCCAACCATTCTCTCCCCTCTCTTATCCCATATTCCCAAAAGCCTCTTATCCAACACTCCCAAAACCTCTCCTTTCTCCCAAAGTCTTCACATTCCCAATTTTATGGCCTCAAACTCTCTCATTCCCCTTCTGTTTCACTTCCCTTCTCTTCTTCTTTCAAGTCTACCATCTCTGCTAAGGTACATTTTGCTCCATTTCTCACTTGGTGTTTTCTGCCTTAATGAATCTGATTTTGCTTTTGTTATTTTTGTTCAGGTGAACAAAGGGCAAGTCCCACCTGCTTTCACGTTGAAAGATCAAGATGGAAAATCTGTGAGCCTTAATAAATTCAAAGGCAAGCCTGTTGTTGTCTATTTTTACCCTGCTGATGAAACCCCTGGCTGCACCAAACAGGTTCTTCTCTTTTCAAATTCATTAAATATGGGGTGGATTTCATTTATTTATGTAATTGGGATTATGGGTTGTAATGAAATGCGTATTTATAAGCTAGTAATTCAGAAAGAATGGATCTTTTGCAGGCTTGTGCTTTCAGGGATTCTTATGAGAAGTTCAAAAAAGCTGGCGCTGAAGTTGTTGGAATAAGTGGTGATGATTCTTCTTCCCACAAGGTAATTTTCTTTTTTGTTTGATTCAATTATTATTATTATTATTATTATTATTATTATTATTATTATTATTATTATTATTATTATTATTATTATTATTATCACATTTCACATTACTAAGTGCATATATAACTCACTATTATTGCCTAAAAATGCCCTTTTGTTGGTGTTCAATGGAATTTCAGTTGCTAGTTTAGACCCTTGTTTAATCAGCTATGATATGGTTCATCCATTGCTAATTACCAAAATTAGTTCCTTTTTTAAGGGTCTGTTTATATTGTTTTATAAGTTGTTGCCCCATGAAGTTATTCTCACAAACTTTTTATAGACATTATATATATTTGGTTTTGAATAACACATTTTGGCTCTTAATACTATTTAATTAGGGACCGTTACACTTATTTTTTTCAAAATCAAATTTGCTGCTTATAGAAAAAGCTTGAAAATGGAATTTTTCAGAAAAACATATTGGGAAGGCACAGCCAAACTATCCCTAAGTATAAGAACCAAAATCAAACACGAGAAGTTAACAGGAAAACAATGTGTGATTGTAGGCATTTGCGAAAAAGTACAGGCTTCCATTCACGCTGCTGAGTGATGAAGGAAACAAAGTGAGAAAAGAATGGGGAATTCCGGGAGATTTTTTCGGATCATTACCTGGAAGACAGACATATGTTCTTGACAAGAAAGGCGTTGTCCAACTTATCTACAACAACCAGTTCCAACCCGAAAAGCACATCGATGAAACCCTCAAATTACTCCAAAACCTCTGAATCTTCCTTTACATGTATCATGTATGTTTTATTCCATCATCTTCACATTTTGCCCCGTTTTCATTACGATCGAGTAG
This sequence comes from Euphorbia schlechtendalii, assembly GCA_949673415.1. Lineage (NCBI taxonomy): Eukaryota > Viridiplantae > Streptophyta > Magnoliopsida > Malpighiales > Euphorbiaceae > Euphorbia > Euphorbia schlechtendalii. The sequence continues at coordinate 17,757 of CATIWQ010034480.1, forward strand.
CGTTTAGCCAATTCGTCGAAAATGTTAGTGATGTGTCTACATTGAAATTCCGTGTTCAATTAGAAAAGTGCCAACTTTGTGACAAATCGAGGATCCTAGAAAAAATAATATAATAATTAATAAAAGTGGATCCTAATTTTTTTTTTTTTAGGAAACTAGGAATTGATGTTGAGTAAAAAAAATAGTTTTAAAAAATCTGATCGAGCTGAAAGATCGGAAAATAGACAGATCGCGGATTGAAAAAGTTCGGTCTTTATTAATTCGGTTATTTTCGTATAACTATATTGGTTCAATCCAATATACAAGAAACAGAAATGCAATACAATGTTTGTTATTACATAAATAAACAAAGAATAAGATCATAAGGTACTAATGTTTGTGAGTCATTGATTATGCATAGTCTTGGCTTCCATAAGGGCTGAAAGCTTCGGCCAAAACGCTGTTCTTCCTCCACGAATTCCAACCCATTTCTTCGCAGATTTCGTCGCTGTGGTTGATGCTATAAGTCGATATACAATGCCTTTTATAGAACCGGGTTGTCCTCTTCGAAACCTCAATCTCCTTAGCCACTTGGTCAAGCATTTTCTCCACGGGCGGGAGCTTGAATTTGTTGTCGACGAGCCTTCCTAGCCATATGCTACGGAGTTCCGATGTGTGAAGGTTTGCAATGCTCTCTATGTACCCCACAAAGGCCATGTTCGGAATAAGTGGATGAATCGTTCCTCTGCAAAAGCCCAATTCAAAAATATTAATTTTCGATCCATTGATAAATACTATATAGAGCCAGTTTGGGATTACATATCCTGAAAAGTTTCATCTTCAAGTTTTTACTATGACAACGGGTTTTGGCATTGAAAAATTAATAACAAACAAACCTTAATTAATTAGTATTAAGAATAAAAAAAATTTGTCAAATGCCAAAAATATGTTGTTTTGTGGAAAGTTTGAGAGTGAAAAGTTTTTTGGGACAACAGCTAGGAGAGCAATCCTAAACAGGCTTTTAATGGACTATAAAATGTTAAAACCTGTATAAGGGCATGACGCTAGAAGGACACTCTAACAGGCTGTAGAAAGGTTCCGGGATTATGTTTTTGAGCTTTTTCTTTCCATCATAACCGGTAGCGAGAATCACAACGTCAGCGTTCAGTTTGGTACCATCTTCGAACTCGAGTCCTTCGCTAGAGAAGCACCAACATTTTGTTTTCTTGAACACAATGTTGCCCTTGTCAGCTTCCGGGAAGAAATTTTCGGGCATAATAGCCATCTGGCATGAAGCGAAATCTTCGAGGAAAGGATGGTCCGGCTTTAATCCGTACTTTTGTAAAGGAAGTTTATGCAGCAGATATGATTCCATGAACTTGGAAACTATATGCCTCTGCAAATTTCATAAAAAAAAATAGAACATTAGACATTTCCCAACTATGGAACAACAAGGACCTAGACTTGATCGTTAGTGGGTCGAAAAAGTATTCTTTAAATTTGGACTTTGTAAATTTTAATCAATCTTAATCATCTATCCACTTTAGTGGTTGAGATTTAATTTCATTATGAATCCCACAAACAACTAAAATCCAATATCAACCGTTAAAATTGAATGAATGATTGAGTTTGACTGAAATTTATAAATGTATTTAGAAAATCTTTATCCGGGTTGGGTGGGCTTTACCATTGGAGATAAGAGTAGGCAGAGAAGAGCCCTGAGAATGGTTTGATTGGGTCTTTCATGAATGAACTGAGAAGACCTTGTTGAGAAAAATAAGAAGAAGGGCAAACCCCAAATCCAATAATGTGGCACTGTCCAATGCAAGTTTCTTATCACCATTGTGCATGGTTGTCCATCTTCCCCTGTATTAATAAAAAATATTAATTTTTTTTAATATTTAAGAACAAAGAGAGATAAATTATTCAGTGTTTTAAAAAGCGCTAGGCGCTAGTCAGGCGATCGAAGGTGAATCAGGATCTAGGTGGGGATTAATCGGGGCCT
>CATIWQ010034482.1:0-22752 GCA_949673415.1 Euphorbia schlechtendalii
ATATTTCATGACCACATTAGTAGTAGTGTTGAAGTGATAGGATTGCCATTCGATTTGATAAATCGAAATGAATCACCGGCCACTTGATGAATAAAAGTGATAAGGACGTCCAATAAGTTGTTGACTTATTTTATCATTTTACTCTAGATCAAGAAATACGATGAACTGAATAAGGGGTGACTTTAACCATGCCTCTTGTTCATCATATTGATGTCAGCTAGCAAAGACTTTGTGAGATAACCACTGGGTTCAGTATCTTTAACAGACGGTTGTATTCTGTTCCAATTGGGGGCTGTAATGGTTTGCTAGAATCCGTTTACAGTTTATGGGTGAATACCATTGCCAACGTATGGACAGACCCAAAGGATCGTGAGCTTAGAACTACTAATCTGGGATTCCTTGTACATGCAATGTTACAAGACTTGATGAAGAATTGATTATTAATTAATTGACATGTCAAATCAATGTAATTGAATAATCTATATAACTCCAAGAAATTAATTTAGTCAATGGTATAATATAATTTATTTTATATTATTCATTAAATTAAATTAACTTGATTAAATTGTATTTTTGTATGGTATTTGTTTAATTGATAACTAAATAAATTCATATGTTGAATAATTTAATTGAATAAATTTAATCATAAAATATTGCATACTAAAATAATTAATTGGCTAAGTTTAGTTAATTAAATAAATTGGTAGTATGACAATTTATTTGATTAAATTGAACTCTTTATTTTATCTATGGGTTAATTTGTAAATTATAAAAGTTGACAATTAAATTTGTTTAAGGAATTAAACTATGGGGTTTAATTATTAAACTTAAAATTAATTGGGTTAAATTCATAATTAAATTAAACCTAAACATAATTGACTAATTAAACTATAAATAGATAAAATAAAACAAGCCCTAATGAAAAAAAAGAGAAAAAAGTGGGCAACCACAATAAAATTGAGTTCTTGGAGTTTTCTCTCTTTGTTCTTCGTTTATTCGGCTAGCACCGGTCCCGGTTCGATAAGAGTTCGTGCACGTGAGATTGTAGAGCTTTCACTTGAGAGTTTTTATGGCATCCGTTTCTTAAAGAGACTATCAAGTAAGTTCTTATTATGTAAATAAATTGTTTTGAAACTCTATCAATGGTTCTTGAGAAGATCTTATTCGAATTCGAGAAAATTTTTACCGGTAATTCCGCCTTCGCAGTTATGTTTTCGATGACAATTCCCTACAGAATCTATATAACACGACATAGAGATCCAAGTTCGGATCAAACTAATTTGGCGGTTCTCCCAATTTTTTCAATAAGATAAAATCAGAGTAAAACTCAAGAACTTAGAATGAATTTTTATTGTGAAGAAAAGTGAACCAGATTCTAGAAAATGTTGTCAAAACAACTTACAAAAACCATCGCTAATGCCAGGTTTTTATAAGCATAAAACGAGCAATTGCAACTGTTCAAAGGAAAAGCATTGCAAAAAGTCATGTCCATTCGAGCAGTTGTAACGGTTCTATACAGAAGGGTTGTAAAAAGTTGCGCACGGACACTCGTAAGCTAAGTATCATAATAAAATTTGAACAAGTGTGCACTTCACACTTTCCTGACTTGTTCGATAAAATATTATGATCACATTCGTCAACTTGTTGATCCAACTACACTAAAATACCAACAATACTCCCCCATTTTAGTGGAATCCATGATTAACTAAACAAAATCACAATAAAAAAATAAACTTATGCATAAATGAAATATCGTGACGATTGAATTTCATCTTAGTATATTACACATTCCAAATATTCGAATAATTAAAGGTCTCACTATGGATTGAATCTTTATTATCTATCTTGAATACATGAAGATAATATACACATAAGTCAACATTCTAACATGTTCTTACTTGACATTATCTTTTACTAGCCTTATATCCTTATCATTCATAAGCATATCAAAGCCAAGTCCAAGCTTCTTGAAGCGGCTAAACTTCATGCTCATATAGGTAGCCTTTTTACTCTTGCACCTGAATATATATGCAATTTTTCAAAAAGGCTATTAAGAAGTTCAACTTCAACCTCATTTACTTGTAGGTCTGAACACACACCTTGGGATGTTTTTATCAGTGTGTTCCAATCTCTAGATGTTAAGCTTTCTGTGACCGGGCGACACGAAATGGTGGACCGAGAGCGAGCGAAGGATGAGAGGCGCGGTCCACCGGGGTGTTTGAAAAAGAAGATGCGCCGGGTAGGGGACACGGGAAAAAAAGTTAAAAGAGAGAGCGAAAACATTTTAGATCGGTTCGAACCCGAATCCGCCGTCTCTTAGTGTGGAGTCGCCACCTAGATTAGATATTTCCAGGAATTAGAGTCCTGTGAGGCTTAACGTCCGGGGGACGGCCCACCAAGACACAGAGATTCGGGTCCGGGATAAGTTGCTTATTTCTTATTGGATCACATTATATTACATCTATAGAAAATCGTATTTTCTTAGTTATACATATTTGCACTTAGGTCGTTTTTCGAGTTTACAAGCATGATTCACATATAGAAAAAAGCCGTAAATCCATCCACAAGACAGTAAGTAAATGCGGAAAATAAAATTACAAGGCTTTCAAAAATCGAGGAATGCAACCGCCCGCTAACCTATTAATTACATTTCCCGTAAAATATGTGCAATACCCGAAGGAAAAATAAAATCCTAAACATACATCTGACCTGCATCCACAAAGGTTAGCACAGGGGATATCATATATGTTCGATTTGATTTTAGCAAGGCCTGTGTGACCTAATTAAAACATCGAAGATTTTAAAGTTGTTAATTTACATAAAAATATTTCATTTTTATTTACACGTATGTTGGTCAATTTTATTAGTGAAAATGACCGCATGGCAAAAGGTGAGGTCTGTTATCCAGGAATATATTTTAATTCCCTTTGTGGGGGTATTCTATTACAAAAATTAACAAGAAATAAAAGAAGAAGGAGAGAATTACAACATTATTTACAATAATAGGGAACAAAAATAATTCCTAGGTCCACAAATAACATCAGAAGCAGATGAAAGCATGAAATTCGTAACTCTAGGAACTCAGAGGCTTACCCTTGCAGTATGAATCCACTTCGGCGTATCCATTCATTCTCCGGGAGTGTTCCTCGTTCGTTTTTGTAGTTGAGGTGAAATTGTTGATGTAAAAGTCCAAAAAATCTTCGTTTAATTCTTGGAATTTTAGTGTGATTTAATTGGAAAATATGTGTTTATTTATCCAAAAGATAATCAGACTCGGGTTCTAAATTTGTTTTAGACCCTAGAATATCTAAGGATTTAAGAAGAAATAGATGAAGAAATTTGATTAAAAGATGAAGAGATTTGGGATCCAAAAGTTTTTTGGATCCGAGAAAAAATTAGAAGAAAAGAAAGTATTGTTTGTATTTTTTTATCTGAAAGAGAGAATATTTCTCTGAATTTTCGAGCCCCCCTCAATCCAAAAAGGTCCGACTATTTATAGGAAAATCCCGAAAAATCCAAATAAGGTAAGTTTTTCCGGCGAGGGGCCTCGCCGAAAAAAATTCTGGCGAGGCTCCTCGCCGTGTCCTTGGCGAGGCAGCCTCGCTAATTTTGGCGAGGCAAGCCTCGTCGAGGCCTCACCAAGGGTTCTGGAAAGGCTGCCTTGCCAATCTTAGCGAGGCTCTTGCCAATGAGGCTGGCCCGGGATTCAGACTACCGGGTTTTCATTTTCGAATTTTTTTGTGTATTTTTATATTTTTTAGTTAATTTTCTGAATTAAAGTCCTTTTAAATTCAGCGATGAGGAAGACTCCCATTTGAAGATCGTCAGATGGTCGAAAATTATGTGATTCGAGGATAAATATCCTGAGAAGCCATCATCATTGAACGCGCGAGCTGGTACAAAATCCCATGCTCACACTTTCCTCATTGAATTCTGCACCTAACATCATATTAGGTGGGAATTGGGTATCTCAACATGAGAGATTTTAGATGGACTTTAGCCACATCCCCAAAGTCTACTTGTGCACAAGATCTCTTCTTAACCATTGGGTTAAATGATCAGCTAAATTACGCTCAGTTTTTATAAACTCATATTCCATTGTCGAATCACTCATACAAGTCTGTTTCTTAGACAACCAAGAAATAGTACCTCCCCCAAGAATAAATACTCATCCACTTGTGGAACAACTTTCCTCCTCATAAGAAATATAACTTGTATCCGAATAACTTTAAAAAAATAGAAGGAATTCATTGGAGTGCTAACTGGAGAACAATCTTTGAAGTTAAAATTTTTCAAAACTAGAAGAATCTCAAATAACATTGTTGTTTCGATTAATTCTTATAACAAGAATCACTTCAGCCTCTCCTAAATCCTTTATCTCAAAACTAGATGACAAATCAAAAAATTTCTTTGTTTTATCAGTCTGACTCTGATTAGTACCAGAATTCAACATGACATCCACGCATAATTAAATCATAATTCCTTTACTAGAAGTATCAAATTTGCTATATATGCTTTGTCCGCTTGGTTGATAACAAAACTACTAGACAAAGTCACATCATCGAACTTTTAATGTCAAGTTTTTGATGTTTGTTTTAGTCTATATAGCAATTTTCTTAGCTTGCATACCTTATTTTCACAACCTGACACGACAAACCCTTCCGGTTGTTTCATATAAATTTTCTCATCTAATTCATCATTTAGGAATGCAGTTTTTATATCCATTTGATGAATTACAAGGTTTTTCAAAATTAATCCACAAGTAAAAATAATTTCTAACATATTAAAAATTTAATAAAATTCACAAACTACCTTTTATAATTTTATTAATAAATTACACAAAATAAATCAAATTCTCACTTTTATGAACTTCAAAAAATTCTAAAAAAATAACCTTTATATTAAATAAACATGAAAATGGTGGGGTAACAAAAATATCAGAGCAAAATGACATAATTTAGAGGCTTGAACATCAAAATTCATTTAGGGTCGGTTTTGATAAAACCGTCCCTAGAGAAAAGAAAATTCAAGGGATTTTGATTCCCTGCAAACCGCAGAATTTCATTTTAATTCTTATTTATTCCGAAAACGTTTTCTACCTCTGAATAGACCTCTCTTAAGGTTTTTCAATGTCTCGAGTCCAATGGAATCGTTCTTTTTATCCAAAAACAACAGAAACTCACCATTACCCAAAATTATGTGAAAATATCAACATTTTTTTTGCGAAAAATTACGTGAAAAAGCACAAAATCAAACATAATCGATTTAAATGTGACTTTGAACATAAAAAAGTATAAAACTTCATTCAATTATTGACCAAATTACAGAATCATGAATGATTTTTTCACCATTTTACATACTTTAATCATAAATTCAACAAAAAATTCACTAGAATAATGTTTCAAATTTTTTTTTTCAAAATTTTAGAACAAGGAGAACGAGAATACAACAAAACATTGAAAATCATTGCAAAAATACCCACTATGGGTACCAGTGATAAGCGAAAGAGAACGGATCGAATTCGTACCTTTTTGGTGTTCATGATCGAAAGTATTTCGAATATCAATTGATTTCCACGACTTCTTTAACAGATTCTCTGATCGTCATCATTTTCAGAAAATAATAGTTTCAATCTTTGTTGGGGAATTGCTTAAAATAACTTGGATAATATCCGAAGTCGTGATAATACTTTCAGATTGAAACTAATTTGGTGGTTCTCCCAAATTTTTCAATCAGATAAAATCAGAGTAAAACTCAAGAACTTAGAATGAATTTTTGTTGTTAAGAAAAGTGAACTAGATTCTAGAAAATGTTGCCAAAACAACTTACAGAAATCGTTGCCAATGCCATGATTTTATAAGCATAAAACGAGCAGTTGCAACCGTTCAAAGAAAAAACATTGCAAGAAGTCGTGTACATTTGAGTAGTCGTAACGGTTCTAAACAGAAGCGTTGCAAAAAGTCGCTCACGGACCCTCGTAAACTTAGTATCACAATAGAACTCGAACAAGCGTTGCACTTTTCGTTGTTGATTTGCAAGTACATAATCCCTTGCAAAATAGTTTCTTGCAGATTTGCAAATAAAATATCCCTTGTAAAATCCCTTGCAAGTGTTTAATTTTTCAAAAAAACATAATATTTATTTGGATTGAAGGGAGCTACTATTAATTTCAACAAATATCACCAAGTTCACCTGTAAATGTAAAATTCATTCCTCCGAGATACAAGAACAATAAATAACGCACATCAATCATTAAGGAACATGTCAAATATCAAAGTGAAATGGAGCAAAAACAGAAGTCACAATCAACTTAATAAAATATTGCAATCTAAGTATGGACGGGCCTTGCCGGCTGTAAATTATTCTAGATTTTAGAAGGCGAGTGAAACTATGAAATTGGGAAGAACGAATCGAAAGAGGAGGAGGTGGAAAGGTACAAGTCTAATCAATATATTTGAAAATTTCAGAATTAAATGTAAAACATAGGAATCAATTGAAAACGACGTCGTTTTTGCTTTAAAACTGAAAACAAAACAACATATTACAGATCGTCTTCCTAACCCCAAAAAACCAGTGAATGGATAGAAATCAAAACCGATTTGAGTGTTTTTTTTATGATGTGTAACATTTTGAGCTTGTGGATCAGTAGCATTGTTATTGAAACCGGACCGAACCGTTTGGATGAACCGGTTTAACCGAGAACTGGCAATGAGTCCGGTCCTGTTGAATAAAAATAATGGATCTATGTAAAATCGTTCTAGACCGGTTCAGACCGAAAAAAACCGGCAAACCAATGACCGGTCAAACCCCGGTTTTCTATTATCATGAAAATTATTTAATTTTATAATTAATGTATTTAAATTTTTTAAGGTAGCAAATCAATTAATATAAATTATTACTTGTTTTTATGGAATATATTTTATTAGTATTTAAAATTTTTAATTATTTTCCTAAAATAATTGATCATATTAAATATGTCATAAAAATATAAATAATGGTTGGACCATGATTGAATCTGGTCGAACCTATAAAACTGTGAAACATTTACTTCACCGGTTCTATGTCCGGTCCGGTTTCGATAACATTGATTAGTAGAGAATTAAAATGGTATATTTAAGAGGATAAAGTCATGCGCAATTTTACTCAATTTAAACGTTTGGAGGCATATTATAGATTTCAAGGCAATTCTCAATATGACCCATACAACTATTAACTAACCATTAATGGAAATAACTATTTACCTTGTTTTAATAATATTGTTGAAGTTCCCAAACATAGTTCTTCTCATTTTAAATATTTGTAGGAAAAAAGATAGAATATGGAGTCGCCACCAATCGAAATTATGGTGAGATTAGACACAGAGATATTAGCGGTTTGAGACATCCTAAACTCAGTCATCCCTGGCGACATCCTTGCTTTGTTATCGCTTCTTAAATCCTATACAGGGTAAAGGTTGGAACCCGACCTTTTTGATATTTTTTTTTTTTTGAAAAACCCTGGGAGGAACGATGAGTCCTTCCAAAAGAAAATTAAAAAAAAGATTAAAGATTAATGGGTTAAAAATTAAAAAAAAATCAAACAATGCATGAAGAAAGCATAAAGATTAAAAAACGATAACAAGTATAAACACATAAATGAATATTTAAATGAACCATGTAAAACCATTCACATCTAGTTAACCTGACAAGTCCTCATTGGAGTCGCCAACTGTTGCAACCGTGCCAACGGAAGAAATTATAATAATATTTTTTGAAGTGCCTAAAAATGGTTCTTCTCATTTTAAATTATTTTTACGTAAAAAGAGATAATATGGAGTCACCACCAATTGAAATTATTGTGCGATTGGACATCGAGATATTAGTGGTCTGCGCACTAGAGATTTAAAGGTTCATTTGTTGGTTATATAGATACTAATCACCCTACCCCGCCCAATAATTAGTACTCGATATGTGTTTTGTTAATTTGATTAATTTATTTTTAATTTTATAAAGAATTTTTTTTTTTGTGTTATTAGAACGCAACTTTCATCAACAACAAATTTTAGTTTTTATTTTAATAAGAGTATTATTGATAGAAAGCACCATCATGTCAAATTCCGTTAGTTATATTTCTTAAGTTTTATTGATAGAGAGCAATTTCATGTCAAATTTAGTGAATTATATTTCTTAAAAATTAATTGACAGAAAACATTCTCATGTCAAATTTTATTCAAGTTAAGATAAAACTCTAGTTATCGTATTTATTGACAGAGGTGGCCCTCATGTCAAAAGCTTTCAAGTTATCATTAGTTTAAAACATATTTTTAAATCTTATTGATTGAAGTCACCTTCAAGTTGAAAATTATTTCAATTATTATAAAACGTTATTATATTTTATTTTATCGACACAGGTCATCTTCATGTCCAATATGATTCCAGTTATAATTAACTTATGATTGTTATAATTTAATTTTTTTTGACAGACTTCACCCTCATGTCAAATTTAGTTAAGCATATTTCTTAAGTTTCATTGACAGAGAACGCCCTCATTTCAATTTAGTTAATTATATATTTTTCATGGGAGATTGTCTTAGAAGACGTTCCTAGGGTATAGAGGTTGCATTGACAACGTGGATTGTCCCTTTTCTGAGGCAACGGAGACCATGGAACACACACTCTTCCATTGCTTCAAGACAAATTTGGTGTGACCTCTATCGACTATTTGGTGTGGTGGTGACGATACCAGGCTCGGCTAGCAGCTTTGTAGATTGGTGGCAGTCACTCTTTCGTATGGGACCTTGCCGAGACTTTGCAACATCTTTATGGTTCTTTATTGCATGGAATATCTAGGGAAGGAGAAACAAAGTGATTTTTGAAGACCAACATAGAGAGGAAGACATGTTGCTAGAAAGCTACTATCATTGTCGTTTTATTTATTCTTGTAATGGGAGTATGCTTCCGTTTGGAATGAATGATATTCTCATTCATTGGAATATTTTGCTTTGTACATAACTATGAGTTCTCCTTTGGAGAACGCTGATTTTTCATTTAACATAATGAAAAGAGGAGTGAGTGTTTTGTAAGCAAGCGAATGCATCAACCTAGTGGGACATCCGCCCTGAAATTTTCACCCGCTCCAATCTTTTTCCGATGGAAGGACACAACATTCCTCCAGAAGTTTCTCAAAAAAAAAAAAATTTTTTAATTATCATTGACACGGACCACTCTCATGTCAAATTTAATTAATTATATTTCTTGAGTTCCATGAACACCCTCATGTCAAATTAACTCAATTATATTTGTTATTGTTCATGAAATAAACATCAAGATTAGAAGTAATTATTGTAGTTTTAGTACTTTGTTAACCGAAAGATTAAGCTTTTGCTTACACCATTTTACTATTTGCAACACCTTTTGTAATCAGTAGTAAACTTTGACACAAAAATACTAGGGAAATATAAGTAAATGCATTGTTTGGGAAAAATATTTTTGTTTTTGCCATTACAACAAAATATTTTCACTTTCCTCCTTTTTTAAGTTTCTATTTTCTATTTTATCTTCTTTGTGTATATGCATAGCTTGGGTATTATATTTCTTAAACCATACTCTATTTCGCATCAAAATCCAATTTATGAAAGCATTATACTTGGTATAAGAGCTGTTATACCTGGTATATGAGTTGTTTTACTTGGTATACGAGTTGTTATACCTGGTATACGAGCCTTTAAAAATATTCCTTTTGTTTTATATTTATCTTTAAAATGATATCCAATTTAAATTTTTTCGAAACAAAAAATTTTGAAAATCAGTATACCTATTACCTAGTATAAAAGTTGTTATACCTAGTATAAAAATTGGTATACGAGGTATAACATTATAATTTATCAAAATTTAAACAAATATGACATTCTTATATAGGTATAAACTATTTTAATGTACTAAATTTTCGCGACAAAAGACCATGTTATGTAGATATTATACCCTATATAATAGTTGTTATACCTGGTATAAGAACTATTCTACCAAGTATAAAAACTAATATACCAATTATAATTGCCTTTTAGTTTCAGTCAATGTTAGATGACAATCCAATTTTGCAACAAAAAGCCATATTTATGAAGCCCTTATACCTAGTAAAACAACTATTATGCTGGTATAATGACTATTATACCATGGTATATTACACAAATTTTATATCACTTCTGAAAATTTTCTGAGTTAAGAATCCTAGAAACACATACAAAACAACCAAAAATAATAACAAATGCAAAACAACTGAGAATATATCACATGATATGTGTCCAGGTATTCATACAAATTTAACTTTTGTTAGCAGTAGGTATTGAAGTGTTAACAATTCAATTAGACAAATAATAATACAAATGAAATCACTTGTAAAAATTAATGAGCTATCAGTATCAATAGAAAATGTTAATATTTATTCTAACTACTATGAGCACCTTCAAATTCTCCTTTATAGTCTGAATCAGACATGAAAAAAATAAGTTGTCTTCTACAGTCGATATCATCTTTTCTTTCATTCATCTGCGCAGAATTTAAATTCATTATCACCTCAACAATTAGATAAACTAAATTTTGAATTCCGAAAAATCAATTTGTACAGTAACAATGTAAGAGAAGAAAAATAAGAGCCACATAAGGAAATCTTGATTTCAATAAAAACAGTAGCACAAAACAATAAAAGAGGGACAAAAATGAGAAAAGTGAGGTTTGAAGGAGATAAACATACTGGTAGAAGAAGTAGAAAGAGATGCAACACGCCGCAAAGCTAAGGTTCTGCTATTTTCTCAAAAACTAATGAGATCAGTATAAATTCAATTGAAGCTTAGTTGTCAGGGATGGAAACCACACCAGATCTGGTAAAATAGATCAGTACTATGTTGAAAGAGGAAGCCAAGACATTGGCGGATCAGATTCAGCGAGAGACCACATGATAAATAATTAAAAATGAAGATTAGTTCAAATCAGCGACTAATTGCGTTCTCCAGGCGATAGATCCGCTAGTTATCTCGATGGCCAAATGACATTAACTTCCTCATCACCATATTAAATACGACCGCAATCGATGACGATGTTGCATCTGATTATTTGACCATCTCGCCACTCCACCACCGGATAGTAGATACGTCGCCTGCGTTTGCGATGTTAGACGATGTCATACTTGAGCAGTGGTCGTGAGAGAGGTTGATGGAAAAGAATGAAAAAAGGAGATGTAGTTGAAAAGTTTTGGTAGAGATGAGAATAATTAATCGAAATTTTGGTTTATGAAATGATTAAATGTGATTATTGCAAAAGCAAAAACCAAATCCTAAAACATGACATGATTCCTAAATTATTTTACCTAATTGCCATAAAAGCCTAAAAAGCCCAAAATACTATATGGACAAAAAACAAGAAAAGTGGGCAATGGAAATAGAGCCCAAACAAAAATGATGAGTGGATTAATTAAACCACTAGTTAGTTAGTTTCATCCAGAAGTCTCCTCTTTTCTATTAGTGCTTAATTCGAACCCCCAAAACCTTTAATCTCTACTCTCTGCAATTTCCGATTAGCTCGTTCCCTATTCCTCTCTCCTTAGGCAACATCACTTTTGCATGATGTTTAGAAGCCTTCTCTTGGCCGACCCTCTATTTTCTCTTATTCTTTACATCTAGATTCTGTCTAACTATAATTCTTTGAGGTGAAAAAGATAATCAATTCGACAATCAAATGGCTGGAATACTCTTGTTAACTTTAGGAACCGAAAGTAAAGAGAGAGAGAGATAGAGAAATGTTGAAGAATTCATTAACAAAGAACTTAAACAATACAAAGTATAGAGAGGGTAATACAGAAGAAGTAAAGATGTACAGTTGTGTTTATATACCCAATTATAACAAACCATTTCTAACGGCTATAACTAAAAATATGCATTTACCAATTTACCCTTATTACAAACATTAATTAAACTATATATTATAATATCAAGCTGGCAGTTACTGATTAGAGATCAATCCCAGCCTTTGCACTTGTCTAATAAAATCAGGATAGCGTAAAGCTTTTGTTAACAAATTTGCCAACAGGTTTGGAGAGGAAACAGACATAAGATGTACGATGCCAGCTTGAACCTTTGTCCTTGTAAAATGGAAATCTATGTCTAAATTTTTAGTTTGCTTGTGGAAAACTGAGTTTTTGGCAATGCAGATTGCTGATATGTTGTTATAGAAAAGTATACCTGGGTTAGGATGCTTTATTCTGAAATCCTTTAGTAAATATAATAACCATTGCAATTCTGCGGTAGTGGATGCCATTGCTCTATATTCAGCCTCGGATGAACTTCTAGACATTGTATTCTATTTTTTGACTTCCATGATATTAGAGAATCACCCAAAAATACACAATAGCCAATAACAGATTTCTTGGTTTCAGTACAAGTTCCCCAATCTGAGTCTGTATATGCCTTGAGTTTCATATCTGCTTTGCTGAGTAAAACAGTCCCATGGTAGGCTTGCCTTTAAGATATCTTAATATCCTATGTGCAGTTGTTAAATAAGCTACATGAGGATGTTCTAAATGTTGGGATAACTATTGTACTGCAAAAAAATCTGGTCTGGTGTTTGCCAAATACATCAATTTGACAATCAACTTTATGTAGCTACCATTGTCATCTAATTTCTTTGTGTCTTTGTAATCCTGTTCTTAGTGGATTTAAGAGTAGAACATGGTTTGCTATCTAGGAAACCATAATCATCAAGAAAATCATGTGTATATTTTCTTTGGAATAAATGTATCACTATGATATTTCTAGCTATTTCCAGACCTTGTATAAACTTTAACTTTCCTAAGTCTTTGATAGTGAAACACTGATGCAAGTAGTCCTTTATGTCTTTTATAGCTTTTTCATTGTTACTTACTACTATTACATCATCTACATAAACAGTCAAGGCTATAAAAACATAACCTATTTGCTTAGTAAAAAGGGATGAATCTCTAGTAGATTAGTTAAATCCCTTTTTAATTAAGGAAGTGGTTAATGTTGAGTTCCATTACCTACTTGCTTGCTTTAAACCATATAATCATTTCTTTAGCTTACAAACTACATTAGGAATTTCACACTTTACTCCACTAGGCAAATCCATATATATTTTTTATCTAAAGACCCATGAAGCATTATTAATGTCTAGTTGTTCTAAAAACCAATTTTGCTTTGCTACTAAGTCCAATAACAACCTGATTGTTGAAATCTTAGCAACAAGAGAAAAGATTTCTAAATAGTTAATACCATTTTTTTGTGTATAGCCCTTAGCTACCAACCCAGCCTTATACCTTTCTATAGAACCATCATACTTCCTTTTAATCTTATATAACCACTTACAACCTATTGGTTGTTTTTCTTCAGGTAATTCAATAATATCCCATGTTTAATTACCTTTTAATGCATCAAGCTCTACTTGCATTGCATCCTGCCACTGTTTACTTTTAACAATAGTGGCATAATTCTTTGGTTTTGTTTCAGCAAATATTGCCAAAGAATAGGCTTTTTGACTCTTAGACAACTTACTATAATCAACTACAACACTTAAAGGATACAACTTACCTCTTTCAAGCTCATTTACTAGACCATTTTCTGCAAGAAAACAATGATAGACCCTTAAGTATGCTGTCTGCCTATGTTGTCTTGCTTCCTTTACAATCTTTACCTGCACTTTGTTAGTTTTATTTTCTTCTTGCATAGTATTTTCAACCACTTCATCAGTTACCACTTTCTCTGACTTGTCATCAAACTTTGTTCTGTACAAACAAAAGCTAACCAACCAAATAACCTCAATGCACTGTAATCAGGTGACTTTTTATACAATAACTCATATGGACTACTATTTTGTAGAGTTAGAGTTGGCAATCTATTAATTATGTGAACAACATGCCCAACAAAATAAGTCTAAAAACTAGCAGGCAATTTGCTTTGCATTTTTAAGCACCTAGCAACATTTAGTATCTGTCAATGTTTTCTCTCTACAAGGCCATTTTGCTTAGGATTTTCAACACAAGATTTTTTATGCAAAACTCCTTTACTAAGAAAAAAAGACTAAACATTAAACTCAGGGTTATTATCACTACGAATAACTTTAATAGATTTACCAAACTGAGTCTTTACCATATAAAAAAACTGTGGAATTATACTAGTAACCTCATGCTATGTTTTCAAAGTGATTACCCAAGTGAATCTACTATAGTCATCAACATTGTCAAGAAATATTTTAAGCCATTTAAAGAAGCACATGTTAGTCCCCAAATATCCATATAAACCAAATCAAACATTTCAATAAAAACTGACTTTGAAATAGCAAAAGGTAATTTCCTTTGTTTACATTGTATACAAGTATCACATACAAAATCAGTAGCAATATCAATTTTAGGATATTTCTTACTCAAAAGTGTAAAAGTATTCCTAGACAAATGACCTAATCTATAATGCCAAAGTTTATCTATGTTACAATTAATAGAAAAAGCAGTGGAAACCCATAAATGAGAAAGCACAGGTTGAGTGAAGTGATATAAACCACCAAAACTTCATCTGAACCAATCCTCTTCTTGGTTATCAAATCCTGTATAAAACAATTTGTAGCAGAAAAGACCAATTCACAATTTGATGTTGCAAACAACTTAGTGTGGATAACAAGTTATATTTAAACATAGGCACATAAAGCACATCATGTAAAGTAAAATCTGTATTAAAGCAAATGTCTCCTTGATGAGTAGCTCTAAGTTTCAAATTATTTGGAAGCACAACATGATAGCTAGCAACCTCTTTAATATTCACAAAATTAGCTAGAGAATTTGTTATGTGAGCACTAGCTCTAGTGTTAACTATCCAAGAACTCTTATTTAAAGAAATTATTTTACCTGTTGGAAATTCTATAGTTGAGTTTGAGTAAACATGATGATTTTGATTGCGCTCTACTTGTGTTGAAGCTGCCATGACTGAGTTATTTCCACCTCCTTGCTGTGTTTGTAACTGAATAATTTGAGATAACTGTGCCGACTATTCAGGAGTAAAAGCAACAGTACTAACAGATGTAGACCCTCTAAAAACAGGTCTTGCACTAGTTTCACAAGCACCCCTTCCATAAGGATCAAAGCTATTAGACAAAACCTCATTTTCATTCACCATTTCCCGATTAGCACCAAAATTTCCATTTATGCCACATCTTGATATACCAGTTATTCTAGACCTATATCAGCATTCACTTTGCTAAACTTCGATTTGAAATTTGAAGGGTAGCCATTCCTCTTTCATCAATTCACCACAAGGTGATTTCCATTACAAAAGGAACATAACCCCTTTTTCCACCTTGAAAACCTGGTTGCAATCTATTCCCCTGAACACCATAAGACTGATTCCCACTAGGCTAAGCATTACCAGAAAAGCCTTGATTTCTAAAACCCTGGCCATTATGAAAACCTCCTCCATTCATATTTTAACCATTACTAAACCGATTACCAAAGCCTTGTGTCCCAAAACTCGAATTCTATCCATGAAAACCCGCTTTTGAAAAAGACGCCATTTCTTGATTTAACACCTCCTTATCTAAAGCAACAAATTCTCTTTCAAACTGAAGAACTAAGGAAAAAACCCTATTTATAGCAGGTAAAGGATCTGTAAACATTATCTAAGACTTAATATTGCTAAAAGAAGAATTTAAACCTTTCAAGAAATTGATTAGCAAACTTGTTTCTTGCTTCCTTCTAATAGACTCCCTTACATTATAAAAACATCCTTCACAAATACAAGCAATGATAAGATTCAAGCTAGTAAACTCATCCCATAGTAACTGTAAATCGCAAAGTAGTCAGTAATCGTTTTAATACCTTGCGAAGTTGTGAAAATTTGTCTGTAAATTTGCTAGGTGATAGACATCTGACTGAGCAAACCTTTCCCTAAAATTCTCCCACAAAGCCTGTGCTGTTTCAAAAGAAATTGCAGTTTGCGCAATAGAAGGGCTAAGAGACCTTATAATCCATGACAAGACCATGTTGTTACATTGTCTCCATTGGCTGTACAGTTGATCTCCAAGCGCAAACCTCTGAATCGTACAATCAACGAATTCTAATTTGTTTTAAGATATTAGAGTTATACACATATTTCTAGCCCAACTGTGATAATTCTCTCGATCAAGAAGAGGAGTTACCAATAACAAAGAAGGATTTTCTCTTGGATGTAAGTAAAAAGGATTATTCTCGTCTATCCTCCTCTGATTTTTAGCTTCCATAGCTTCTAAACAACCAAGATTTCAAGAAAACAGAACCCAGGTCAACTATCCCCAAAAACAAGAACTTATCAATTAACTAAACAGAATTGCTGAAATCACAATTCAAAGCAAGAAAAGAAGGAAAAATAGATTGCGAGTATTGCAGAACCAAAAAAGAAGAAAACAAGAACAGAAAAGGAAAGAGAACGAAATCAGAATCTACTGAGCTGGGAAGCGAACTAGAAGAACGAAAAACGTTCTGATATCATGTTAACTTTAGGAACCGAAAGTAAAGAGAGAGAGAAAAATGTTGAAGAATCCATTAACAAATACAAAGTATATAGAGAGTAATACAGAACTGAAAAAATAGAAGAAAGAAGATGTACAGTTGTGTTTATATACCCTATTATGACAAACTATTTATAACGGCTATAACTAAAAATGTGCATTTACTATTTTGCCCTTATCACAAACATTAATTAAACTATATATTATAATAACTGTCCCGTTGTCTTCTATTTCGTTGTCTACTCTTTGTTCCGATTTCTAGATAACTCTTATTCCCTTGCTTATTTCAAGATTCAACTAATCTTAAATCCCTAAATAACATTCTTCAAGATCAGTGAATAATAGATTGCATGTGGGTGACACGGTTAGGGTTCATTCTTTAAATCCTTTCCTTCCCTGACTCTCCATTCTGTTGTTTGTGATTTAAGTGAAAGTTCAATATTTAATTTTGTTTTTGCATCCAGAATTATTGTTTATGCGACTAAGACTTGATGGTACCATGTTGCCTATATTGAGATTTCACTCTGTTTTCCCTGTATTTCTCCCAAACTTCAGAAACATTTAGACATTACCCAAAGGTTCGTTTTTTTATTTATTTTTGATTGAGCACTTAGTTTCACATTCAATTATTTGAAAATTTATAGAATAACTTTTTGCTGGGGTACGTAACTGTGAAGCATACAATAAAGAGAATAAGATAAAAGTGCTACAAATAAGACGATTGATATACTGATATTTAGAGATAGAAGAATGATTGGAATACTTGTTTTTCTGTTCTTGTTTTCTCCTGAAACGACGATTCTTATTGCCTGCTTGTGAGGAAATAGACGAACGACTGCTGTGATATTTCTTGACTTTTATCTTGATAAAGCTGTTGTCTCAATTTTTTATAGCTCGATTATTCTGCTGGAATATTTATGGGCTGAAGTAACGTTTGTTTTGACAGGATTTTCAAAGAAAAGTAGATGGAGATATCCGAGAAACAAAGAGGCAGAGAGCTGAAAAGCAAAAAACTATTAACACAAAAGAGAGCAAAAGCCAAGATCCGAAAGAGCCAGATGAAATCGTGGTTGGATGAGAGCAAACGGAAATGTGTAAATGGAGAGCTAAAGCGAAGACCTTGTTTTGTTTTTCCCCTGAAATGAACCAATAAAAAACCCTATTTTGCGTACTGAGATCGCTCTTTTTACAGGAGATAAGAAGGTCATAGATGGACCTTAGCTTAGATATTTACTTTGGAATTCTTCCTCCTTAAGTTTTCCTAGTTATCCCACTTGCGTGATGAGCTGTATATTTTTGGGCCTTTTTTATTAACGCATGAATTGAGTTTTATAATTTAGGGCTGTTAAACATAATATAATTTAAGAAGCCTAAAAAATTAGATCCAAATTACAAGAATACGTTGTGAATAAAAGAAATATTGACTTCGTTTGTTCCTCCAAAAGCAGTAAACGCTTTCCTCTCTTTACTGATTTCTCTACAAATCAACTTCCGATCAAGGAATTTATTATCAATCTATTATTCCGGCGAGAAGAAACAAGCATTCAAGGCAAAACAAGTAAGATTCAATTCCAAACCTAATTAGAGTTTTGATTTTAAAACGTGTTGGATTTGGATTTCGATTACACCTAGCTTTTCCATATAACTGTCCTCTGAATCAATTATGTTACCTAATATGATGTTTTGTTGCATCAGCATCTGCTAATTTCTATAAAGAAACAAGCATCAATTAAACCTAATTCGGATTTGGATTTTGATTACACCTATCTTTTCCATATATATTATAATTAAGCTTTAACTTGTTGCTTTAGTTCTATTACTAGTCCAAATTCATTATTATCAGATGGATGTTAAATTCTTTGGATATGGACTACACAAGTATTATCATTTTGGTAGTTATTAAGGCATTTAAGATAAGATTCATATGTTTCTTTGGTTGATAAGTTGTATATAATGTATTAAGTAGCCTGGTTGTAATGCTTCTTTAGAAAATATTGACTGATGCATTTGTTTCATGCTTATGTTTGGTCTAAGGATTGCTAGAATTTGTTAGGTGGTGTGTGTGCTTGGGAAGTAACTAGTGAACTTTTTCTTGTTTCTGAAATGGAAGATAAACATGTAGAGCCATTTAATATTTTAATGGCACATGGTTAGCGGATGTCTCTTGAGATGGAGGAAATATGATTTGATCAAACACAGATTGGAAATTAATTTGTTTTGATATACATGTGTGTTTAAAATGAAATCTCATTAGTTGAATGTTTTACATAATGGTAGTTAGCTTATCGCTTTTAGAAGTGATCATGCATGAAGAGGGATAATTCCTTGACACCAATGTAAAAAAGTCTTTACTCTTAAATGCTAATACTATATCGATTGTGAAACTTGTTATAAACTAGAAAAAAAAAGAAATTATACCAAGTTTCATTTTGGTATAATACATATTATACATGGTGAAAACTTGGTATGAACCAATTATAGAAGAATTAAACTAGTATAGTACATTTATCTTTTCTGCAGAAGCATCCTTATGTGCGTTTTTTGCTAAGTTTTAGTTATGAAACCATTCATTTTGTTCTTATTAGTGCATAAAAAGAGTTGGAATGCTTGTATTTGAGTTATTCATAGAGACTTCTATGTTTAAAGAACTACAAGTATTATAAACAACTTTTGGTTGTGGTATATATTTGTGAGGATTTGATTTGTAATTGATTGTGATATGTTATTATATATTTGAATAATGTTTTCCTACTTTTCGTATGGTGGTTATGTATATGTTTCAAGATTAATTGTGCTTTTGTCTAGAGTGCTTAACATAGTAGTTAAAAGTGTGCCTAGACTCCAAGGCTCGACCTTGCGCATTAAGTGCGCTAAGGCTTGATCTTGTGCCCAAAGTGCCACCTTAGACACGCCCAGGCTCAAGGCGCGATCTTGCGAATTGAGTGCGCCTTGCTGCCATGACTAATATGGTTTTTATTTTTATTTTAAAAACTAGTTCCCTAAAAAATACATTATACGGTATGTTTATAAACCAATTGCACAGAATAAATAATCATATATTATACCAGTTTTCATTCTAGTATAATATACATCATGCCATTTGGTGAAAAACTAGTATGAAATCAATTACAGAAGATTTAAACTGGTATATTACATTTATCAATTATGTAGAAACATACTTATATGCGTGTGTGTGGTTTTGTTAACTTTTAGTTAAGAAACCATTCATTTAAAAGAGTTAAAATGCTTATATATCTTGATTTGAGCTATTTACGGAGAATCCTATGTTTAAAGAACTACAGATAACATCAAACAGAAATGCTCATTCTTTTTTTTTTTCTGAATCGTTGAGTTTACTTTGTTTAGTTCATGTACAAATGGGGAAAGAATAACAAGTCCATTTCATTGTATCAATATAATTGTATAGTTGCAATACATAGTCAGTGCTGACTTGCTAGGGATACTATCTAGCAATAAAAAATACTTATTCTAATCTCGCTCATTATGTCTATGGTTAGTTCATATAACAGTATGAGTGAATAACTAATCCATTGTTTGTTCCATTTTCCTTATTTTCTCCTTTTAATTTTGTTTTGCCCTTGTTTTTTTAATTTTCTTTATTTTTTTCATCCCTTGCTCACCTTTTCTAGTGTGTTTTTTACACAAACGTGTATAATATTATCTATAAAAAAGTTATAGTGTTTTTTCACACAAACATGTATAATATTATACTAGTATTAGAATTGGTATAATATACATTATACCCTTATTAAACTGGTATAATACATAAAATATACATTATACAAGTACTACAATTGGTATAATATATACCATACCCATACTAAAATTAATATAATACAAGTATGTAAACGTGTTGCGTTTTTTATAGCTATTGATGGTCACTCATTCTAATGTTATCTATAAAAATCTTATACATACTATTTGTGTTTTTTTCACACAAACATGTATAATATTATCTATAAAAAAAACTTATAGATACTATACCATTATTGAAACTTGTATAATACATATAATAATATATATTATACCAGTATTAGAATTGGTATAATATGCATTATACTAGTATTAGATTTGGTATAATATACACATACCAATATTAAACTTGTATAATACATAAAATATACATTATACTAGTACTAAAATTGGTATAATATATACCATACCCATATTAAAACTAATATAATACATGTAAACGTGTTGCGCTTTTTATAGCTATTGATGGACACTCATTCTAAGTTGTTAAAGCGCAAGGGTTCAATGAAATAACCCACTATAGTATTTGTTCAATTCTTTGAATGGTTGAATTTTATTTTGATTGTTTATAATATATTGGGTTTAATTTTGTTGTCACAACAACTGCATTTTGGTAGATAGACTACTTTGTTGACTAAAGCTAAAGTAGTCAAGGGTGCGAGGCAAAATTAGGATGCAAGGTCGAGCCTTGAGCCTAGGCGCGTTTGAGGCACACTCAAGGCGTAAGATCAAGCATTGGCACACTCAAGACACAAGATTGAGCCTTAGAGCCTGAGGCACTCCTAGGCGAGTATGAGGAGCGCCTTTAACTACTATAATTTAATAACTAATTTTTGTTCAAAAACTGATTGTTTCTCATAATAGCAGACACATTTTAAATGAAGAGTGCAGGAGTAGAAATATTACGTTAGTAAAAATGGTTTATGTTTCAAGTGCTAATATGGTGATGGCTTAAAGTGCTTTAATTGTGATATGTATTCTAATATTTTCTTTATCATTTTTTATCACTTTGAAATCTCAGAAGAGAAGATGGAGATGCTGCTGGAGCATATATTAGTGTTTCGAGTCTCAAAGACATCAGAAGATAATTGGGCACGCTATTCTCGTTCCTATAAATACTAGTCTTGGAAATGATTCTTCTACACCTGAAAGTCCAATGCAAGCTCCACTGCTAATCACGCTTCCCTTCATTGTGCCTCCTTCATCTCCGGTGTCTTTCCTATAATCTGAACCTCCTCCTTTATATCCAGAATTGGGCACCATTTTTTGTTTAGCTCTTGAAGATCAAGACAAGTTCGCAATTGGTGTATTAAGTGCTATGCAAATAACTGTTTCATTTGCTCTAATCAGAAAAGGATTAAATTTGGAATGACTCGACATTTGCTTTGTACCATCTCTCACTCATTCAGAGTAATAAGACTTAGCTTGTCAAAATGACTCGACATTTTCTTTTTCATCATATCATCACAAGCTCTAACTTTTTCCTTTCAATTGAGTTTATGTTGTTATATATATCTTCGTCATTTTATTTCCATCTTTATACCATTTTATAACAATATTATATATACTTATATCAGTTTTACCTTTGAAGGTCTTATTTTTATTGTATCGCTTAACTTTCATACTAGTTTAATATTAGTATAACTTATACAATTGTTTCACTGATTATACCAGTTTCATATAGGTATAACAAGTTTTGAACATGTGTTATACAAGGTTGAACTCAAGTTTGAAGATGATGTGATGGTTTTTGGCGAGCTAAAGAAGTCGTTATTAAATGTTGATGTTAGTAGAAATCTTGTTGAGATCGTAATTGCGCTAAAAAATATAGTATAATGAGCATTATATCAAAATGCAAACTCGTATAATACATATTATAACAGAATATAAAAAGGTATAAAGTCTATTATAACAAAATAAAATTACAGCAAAACTATTACAACAACAAACAAACAGGTATAATGCATATTTTACCAAATAGAAAAATGTATAAAGTCTATTATACAAACTATAACACCAAAATAAACAAGTTTAATACATATTATACCAAAATAAAAATAACGTATAATGTATATTATACCAAAACTAAATTATAGTAAAACTATTACAACAACAAAAGTAATGGTATTTGATAAAGACTTCTCAGCCTAGTAGAGTCTCGATAGAGCAAAATTAAGATTTCAAATTTAAGCTCATTTGGTGCATCCATTTCTTTTTCCCTTTTCGAGTATTGCTGTAGAAATGTTACCCTTAAACTATAAAGACATGTTAGATAAGGGATCTAATACTTTGTAACACTCACAACAAACAAACACTTATATATACAAAATCACATAGAGTAAAAAATTAGCTTGCACGAAAACTTCAAAGTAAAAAATAAAACATGTGAAAGAGAACAACGAAACTTCTTATAATGTTTTGTCTTTGCTATACCACATTCTTGATACATTAAATAAAAATATTC